>MU227372.1:2141824-2154173 GCA_018584345.1 Thuja plicata | reverse complement strand
CTCTTTGAAGATAAATGAATATTTAATTCATTTATTTAATAATTGTTTTCAACATGTGAGATAATTGAATTCTTTTTTATTAAGAATTGTTTTATTTGATGAAATTAAATTAATTTAATTGGAAGAAATTAATTAGTAAGTCTAAATTTTTGAATTTAAACTATAGGAAATTGAATTTAATTAATTCATTAATGGTAATTAATCAATTAAAACTATTTAATTAATTTTAGAAATTTGATTAGATGATTTGAAGAATGAATTTAGAGGAAAATAAATGATTAATTAATGATTAAAAAATCATTAATTAATAGATGAAAATTAGTGTTTTTAATGTAAAGTCACAAGCCTGTCCATTTTAGGGTGTCTACAATTATCAACACTAACCATTTTAAAGTCACAACTATTGGTGTAATATTGTCAAAAATATTGGGCATTAAACCAACAAATACCATAACAATTATTAGAATTGCTCAACTACTAGGTCTTTTCCCTATTAATACTATTTTTTTATATGTATAATCTTATTGCTATCTATTGTGGGACATTCTGTTATTTATGATTTTGAAGCCTAAAGGACATTTGTCATAACCCAAAAACAATGAATTTTTTATTTTTTAATGCTCTTTTTTTCCCCCTTTTTCTAATTACTCCTATACTTGAATCAATGCCCATTCAACATTGAATATCAAATTTGATACAATATATGGTTATCTAATCCTTGAATTTTATGTCATTTGAACTTGTAAAAATTGTCCCCCAGACTGTTGTGCATGTGCTGGAAATGCTGTCGAATATAGGAAAACATTTAAAAACAACATAAAATTTTCAAATGCTGGAGAAATAGTCACAACAGAAAATATGAGAACTACCATAAGCTAAGTACGCTCATGATGACATCAAAATTTGTTCTCCCCTTAAGTACCTAAAATACTGAATTGAGATCTGACATCTTTTCTGTGCAAAATGTAAGCAGGTTGAGTTAGGCGAGTAACAAGGAAACTACATGTTCAAATCAATTTTTATTTTAAAACAATAAAAGTTAAAAACAGAAATTGGTCTGCATGTTGGCACATGCTTTCCAAGAAGATACATCTTAATTCCTAGAAAGCGAAATTAATGTTTCATTCTTTTCAACTAGGAGGCTTTTGGCTACTATGATTCAACCCAGGTATCTTTATTATCAGTTGTTTCAGCTTCCCTGGTTATTGTGGTGATATTGTTAAAAATTATTCTGTTCATTGTTGGCTTTAAAAAAATACTTAATGTTATCATCTTATTAAATCTAACTCCTTTTGCCTAAAATAGTGCTCCTCTTTATGTTATGTCATTCAGTTGCAGTGGAAGTTTCTGCACCATGCTCCATAGATGGGTCGACTGGTTTTGTATTAAATTGTTCTCCTTTGCATCACCATTTCCCCGTGAGGTCAAAAAGAGGAGAATCTCACTGGCGATTTGTCATGGTCTATGAAGAATGACCGCCCATGTTTATTGTCCATACAGGATAGTCTTCTGACTTTGCATATGTACCTTTCCAAGCCCCAAAATTCTAATATTATTGGCAGTTTATGACAATGTTTTTGCTATGCTTTAGATAAAATCAATTTTTAAATAAAGATATCACATATGGTACCAGTCCACCAGATACATATATGTTGAGCGGATGCATGAGCTATTTGGAACAAAGCAACGTTACAGACTTGATTATATAGTCTCAACTTTAGGACAATCATGGACACAACAGATTGATGGGTGCTGAAGGAAGATAGACAGAATATTATTGGAACAAATAGGCTAAAATATATATATTTATACATACTAAGTGCTTAAACTTCACGACTTACAGTTTGTTTAGACAACTAAGAATTCCAGTTGTCTATGAGTTTGACTTATGTTTAAAATAGTCACCGATTGTAGGACGTTTAATTGTGCGCTGATGCTTGTGTCTTAAGCTACTACGAAGCTCAAGCTGAATTTCTTCAGGAAGCTCTGTAAGAATTGACTCGTCAATCTCCTCTGGTTTGTAATACCATTTCTGGTTTTCAATTTGCTGAACACTTGACACAGCTGATGAAGCATCTCCACTCTTTTTCCAAATGTCCTCCAATTTTAAGGAAACTGCTTTCTTGTCTAGTTTTGTTTTAAGATGACGCGTTTTCTTTATACCTTGTTTCTGTTCATGGTCCTGGATAAAAGTTTCACTTGAAAGTCTTTCAGCTGTAATGCCTGCATCATAAAGGCTGGCTGCTTCTTTCTTTCTTGATACAGTTTTAGAACAAGGTAGAGGATCCTTAGCTGGCCGGTACAAGCTGTTTGCATGCCCATCACAATTCTCATGAGAAGGTATTTGAATATGTTGAAACGTGACCACGTTCTCTTTAACTTGATTAAGAATTTCTCCTGGCTCTACATTATTCTTTGATCCCCCAGCTACTGACCGTGTATCCTCTGCTTCAGTAAAAGAACAATTACTAACGCAATCTTCATTTGTGTTAATCCCCATCTGAAAACTATCAGGTTGGAAGCCTGCCCAAGAAACAATGGATTCAACTGTCAACCCATGATTATATACTCAAGAAACTTCTGAAAAAAAACATTTTCTGAGATTCTTCTTCAGAAAGAGCACTCTTAACAGGTAGTCATATAAGAAGATATTCTTGCTATTTGTGAACAAAGGGAACAAAATATCAACAGCTCTTAGCTGCTCATGACTTACATGCTGCAAGCATAGCATTTTCAACTGATATTCACTGTTAAACTTCTTTGTATGAAATATCTAAAGCTGTGATTGCTTATGTGCAAGAAAGACTATTAATACATACTAGCTTTAAAATGCTGATGGGCCAAATACTAAACTGTAGATTAAGTATTTATGACAGAATAGAATACATTCAAAAAAATCATGATAAATGCTCTCTACCTGTTTTCCTGTCTTTGGCAATTTCGTCCATATATTCTTCTCTCAAACTTTTGTACTCCTTTGTTGTTTCAACGTGATTAAGGTCTTTAGCAGATGAATGCAAGTCTGCAGAGGAATTAGAGATGGAAGTTGATCCTGGGAAAAAACGAGTTATTCGATTCACACCCTGCATAGCATCAAAGACATTTAAATGCTGAATGATGAATAATAGCACCATATTTAAAAAGAATAAAAGGAATCAACGTTAGTTGATAAAATTGATAAGCAGTAGCATGCATGTGTGTATGTAGCTATGTTTCAAGGAGACAAAATAAATTGAAGTTGAGACTGAATTATAGCCAAGAAAGAATGGTCTAAAATAAATAGAAATAATTGCAGAGTATGTGAGAGCTCCCAAAGACACTAAATCCATCAAATGACCAAGAAAAGCTACTATTTGGCATAGAAAATAAAAGCATATAACTAGCCATAAAAGGCATCAACTGCTGAAATTTGAGATTCACACTGCGCCATAATGGATAAATGAAACAGGCTTCAAGGGCTTGTATTAATATATGAAGTTAATTAGAATTAATAATACACTTTAATAAATGAATTCCCTTTCTTTAAAAACTCAGCAATCCAATCAAGAACTGATCCATAAATAAGGTGGATATTCCACACCATGCTTCACCAACCAACACAGATCTTAACTATTTCAATCTAGGCATATGACACTTGCTGTTTTGAAGTAAAAATATGCTTTAAAATAGTCCTAAAGCTTTAATTTGTAAATTGATTAGTGTACAAATAAGTAAAAGAAGATCAAGTGAAAGGATAGAAAGTGTATTGTGGCAAGCTTCCAGTGCACCAGAAATGGCCAGGAGAAACTCAATGTGGGCGAAAACTTTAAAAGGTAAGGTCCTCTCTTCTTACAACTATCTCCTTTCTGGTTGCGCTGGCTTACCCTGCAAAGAAGCCTTCATGGACATCTTATACACTATTCTTGATCCCCAAACACACATACAACATTGCCACTATAGATACCCCAATTGCACTTCAACACATCAAAAGACCGCTTGACTAGCAAATTAGCACAATTAAAATCACAATCCACTGAAAGGAACCCCCAAGAACATGTTTCCAAGGAGACTCTTCAGTTACAATAGTGTCTGAAGAAGCCCAGATGCTTCGAACACCGAAGAACCCCAGAAGACATACCTGAGCACCTCGTCTGAAATGCAGCCCCCGCTACATATGTTGGGTTCACCCACAGTCAAACAAGTTGCCTATAGCTGTTTTCTTATTGATAAGTTTGACCAGGGTCAAACCCAATGCAAGTAACCATTTTTTTAAATGGTTATGTCCCTAGGGCATCTGAATCAATTAGACTTTTAAACCAGTTTTTTCAGCTCCAATTACTCCAGCATCCCTTTGTTTTTTTTCCTTTGTATCAGCGAATTGCCTTGTGTCTAGTTCTATTTGGAAGCCATCAAGAACTAGAAGTAGTTAACTTAATGGCATATCAGCCCTCTTAAGTCTGAACTAATGTTGACTAATCCATTTTCAATCATATATCTCCAGTTAGGAGACTCTTGATCACTAAAGGATCAAGAACTCAAAAGATGGGGAAATTTCTTTCTCACCTAGGCCTTGGGACACCACCTCACCTTACCTGGTTTTTTAAAACATTCATTCCAATCTACTATGTCTCTTGCACTCCCCATCTTGTAACCTATCTTTCACCTAGGCTATGTTTAGCCTCGTGGACATTAAAATTTTATCTTATCTTATCTTATCCTATACCACAACATCCTTATCCAACCTTGAGAATCGGGCACAAAGTCTTAAATAGAAGGCGACAAAGGCTTATCTTCATCTAACATGGAAGGCTCGAAGAGACAAAAGTTCTCAACAATTAGTACTTAGCATACCTGTTATGTTATAAACACACACGCCCCATTGCAAATGGGGACACCCTCTTTTTCGCTTTCTAGTTTAGTGTTAGCTTAGTTGTCCTTAGCTGGCAACATTTTTTGGGTTTCTTAGCCTCCTAGCTATTAAGAAATAAGTGAGACGAGTCAGGGATCCCTTAGTTGAGGCGATAATTCTTTAGGAAATTCATTTTTGGAGTGTGAAGCCTGGAATTGGAATATGAAAGTCCTTGTTCAAATTGCAACAGAAAAAAAAAACCAAGGATGAGATATAAAGTAAGGTCATTGCCAAAGTCAAGAATTGAGGGAGAAGTTATGAGATTTCACTATGTATGAAAGTTATCAAAATGATGTGAAATGTCATCAAATTGCAAGGTGATGTCAAAATGTTGTCAAAGATTGAGAATCAAGATGTCGAGCATGGAGTTTGAAAAATGCTAATTGGAAATGTTGAGTGAAAATGAAAATTTCAGCTTTGATAAGTAAGAGGCAACAAAATTTCTAAACTTGAAAGGAAAAACAAAGGAAAGTCATAAAAACCTTAGTTGAAAATGAAAAAATCATAGAGAATTTCATATGAAAATGAAAAATTCTTAGAATTCTAGCTTGAAATCAAGTTTTCCTCCCTCATTTCCAGCTAAAAATCAAGTTTTCCTCCATTGTTTCCACCTAAAGATATTCAATTTCCAAATTGCTAATGTTTCCTATACGGCACAATTTCCTATGCAAGCTGGAAATTCCTCTATGCCTTGGGTGGATATTTTATAACAAGCTGGAACATCATCTTTTACTAGGGCGGAATTCCAATAACAAGCTTGAAATGCACAAAATGGTTAAACGGAAATGCTAATGGGAGCTGGAAATAATGTTTTTGCAATCCCATGTTTCATCTTGAAGCTTGAATTTATCTTTTCATTTGCACAATTCCTTAAAGGGTTGATCATTAAATCTCATTTTTCCTTGTCTTCATCATTTAAACCTTGAATTTCTTCTTTTCTAGGGCGGGTTTGAGACATGAAGCTAGAAATGATGTTCTTGAAACACCCCCTTTCACTTCTCCACTTAAAATTTCCTTTTTTGGACGAAAATTTAACTTGTCTCCCCAAAATTTTCATTCATTTCCTTAGGCGGGATTCATGAGGTAAGCTGGAAATAACATTCTCCTTGAATGTATTTAGCGGAGTTCCTAACAGGAGCTGGGAATGAGCCCTAAATGCGGTTGGAATTTCTAATAGAAGCTGCAAATGAGCCTTAGACTTGAGCGCAAATCCACCATGAAGCTGGAAATGGATGAAAATCTTTCTAAGGCATGCAAATGTGAAGTGCTCATTTGATTTCCAATTGGAAATGTATCAATTTTGCAAGAATTAGTAAGTATTTTCCATTTTATCTAAAATTCTCACGCACTTTTCACTTTTCTTTTGAAATTTCTTCATTCTTAAGATTTATTTTGCCTTCTCCAATTTTGGATCAAATCTTAATTTACTCTTCCAATTTCCCCTCAAAATCATCATGTTTCCCTTGGGTGGGATTGCTAATACAAGCTGGAAATTCCAATAATGCTAATAGGAGCTGGAAATGGATGCATGCTTGGGCTGATTTCCAAGGGTAAGCTGGAAATACCCCTAGAATTGGGCGCAAATCCACCATGAAGCTGGAAATGGGTGAAAATCTTGTCTAAGGCATGCAAATTTGAAGTGCTCATTTGATTTCCAATTGGAAATGTATCCATTTTGCAAGAATTACTAAGGAATTTCCACTTTATCTAAAATTCTCAAGCACTTCTCACTTTTCTTTTGAATTTTCTTCCTTAATCCTTAAGATTTCTTTCGCCTTCTTCAATTTTGGATCAAATCCTAATTTACCCTTCTAATTTCACCTCAAAATGATCATGTTTTCCTCGGGTGGGTTTGAGGAAGGTAGCTAGAGATACTTGCAAGCTGGTCGGATTCCATCAAGTAAGCTGGAAATGTCAATGAATCTTGGGCAGATTTCCATTAGGTGGCTGGAAATGAGCCTTCTACCTTGGGCGGATTTTCACCCATAAGCTGGAAATACTTGAAGCAAGGGCACAATTTCCAAGTGGAGCTGGAAATTTTCTGAGACTTTGCCCTTTCACCAAAGATTTTACTTTTAAACCTGCAATTTTCATCTTGAAATTCCCTTGTATCTAAGGATTTTCCATTTTAAGTTTTAGAATTCATCTGAATTCTTTGCAATTTCCAACTAAGGATTTGGAATCTCCACTTAACATTCCCATTTCATCATTCTTTCATTTTTCACTTGGCTATCCCACACCCTCACACATTTTGAAACCACTTAGACAACTTTAGACCTTTGTGAAAATCTTCAAAATTTTGCCCTCAATTTCCAACTTATGAGTTTTGCTCATAGTCACAAGACCTGGGTAGGCAACTTGCTCACTCTTCTAAGGACAAGACTCAAGCTAGGAAACCAAAATATTGCCATGCTAAGAAAAACTTAATGAACGTCTACGACAAACTAAGCTAGCGAGTAGAGAAAAGAGGAGGTCCTCATTTGCAATGGGGTGTGTGTGTTAACAACAGAACAGAATGGAGATTCCACTATTGGACCTAGGGTCGAGTTAAGGGCACCTTATTGCAATCTTCCCTCTGAGCCTATACGGGTTAATTATTGAGGTAACTAAGAAATGGATCCTCAATTTGTAAGAGGAGAGAAGGATAGTGTGAAGGAGGGGAACGTTGTACAGGCTGCGCTATGTACACCACCTCATGAGCATGGTTGTGACCACATGAGGTCAAGGGGGACAGAGTTTCTGCTCTCTTTGGCCTGGTGCTGGAGATAATTAGGGCATCTCATCACGTCTTTCCTATCTCAACCCTCATTAAGGATTGAGCCCAAGAGAATTATGTGCTATAAGTATCTTTCTCTCTTAACCCTAAAATGGATGTATTACATTTATTATGATTACATTATTATCTGATTTGGTTGCAGGTGCCAAGACATGCATATCTCATCTTATTCCTAGGTTAGGGTTATATCTCTAACTACATTGTGTTCCTTGTTTCATTTGCATTTTGCGAATTTAGAACAGGCAGATTACAAGGCAATCTAGGAAAGGGACATCACACTTTTCCCATCAAATACTGCTTTTAATTCTTAACAGCTTGAACAAGGGCATACATTTCTTTTTCATTAGTGTAATTGCCCAAAACTAACCACCAAACGGTTTGAAATGAAAGCAAAGAGGCTTATCTCCTTGGAGTGGGACAGCCACTATGACATACTCGCTTGAACTGGTTTCTACCTTAAAAGCTGATGAGCATTAGGCAGAACCAAAAACAGTGCATAGAAGGTCCTTTTTTAAACTCCTAAAATGAATTTAACCCAAGTGAAGGATTTACCAACTATGATGACAGCACACAAAGGTACACCTATGGATGAGAAAGAGTGTATGAAGCAGTGTCACACAACTCAAATCTCAGCACCGACTGGGCAAGCAGATTTTGGACTCCAACTCAAACTTGGCATTTTTGGCTTCATGAACATACTAGCCCAATTCATTATCCATATTCCATGAGGCCAAAAAATCAGTCATCTCAAACCCATCCAAGAAGTAAAGACTAAAATGCATTTTATTTTCAAGTCTCATATATACTATGGGATTGGATGGAGATAGCAATATGTATACTAAAACTTAAGTGGTTTCATCCTCTTTGTTCACATATTTGGAGATAAAGGTGTTTGGCCATTTCTCCTATATAATTTATTACTCTAAAATGTTGATCTTTATATGGGGCTTATAGAGTTTTTGCATTGATTTACTTCTTTAAGCCTAAATCAAGCATTGAAGACATAATTCACACTTTGATGGGAACATATAAATGTAATGTCATTCTTTTATGTATTGTGTCTGTTTCAACCCAATCTCAATCTAAGCAAGTGGATATGCTTCATTTTAGCATTAATGATCTTGCCCTTGTCTATGGAACAAATCAATAAGCCAGATGTTCATTACTATCTTTTTCTCTGTCACCAAAGATTTATTGAGCATGGATGTTTACTAGTAGAGGCTCTAGAGGAATACTCGACATCCTCTAAGACTGTCCAGCTTTGCCCCATAAACCCTGCACATTCCCTATGATCCTTTTGGATCTTGCATTGGCCTTCTTGCTAGGATACATGATATTGTTGTTGATTCTTTGACCCAACCCTCTGTCACCCCAATATGACATTGCTAGCCTCATGTCAAGACATCCTATATTTGTCTTTGTAAGTCACATGCTTCCTTGAGGTATCAAACTCTCCCTGAAGCATTTAATACGTAGCTTTTATGATTCAAGGTTTGAACATTTCAGATTTATCACTGTTTTGTTTATGCTTCATTGGTACTTTGCATCCGGATTGTTTCCATAATCTAGGGTATGCTTACCCTAGTATTACTTACTTTACCTAAACAAAGGTATCTTTATCTTAGTACATCTCTATTATAATTGACTGTGCTCTTTGATTCTCATTCGCCTATTTTCAATCACTTGGTAACAATAATATAATTTCTTGTTACGTTTTTCGTTTTTGAACATCTACCATGGAAATGTCTATAACAATAGTTCTTTATACGTTATAATCTCTATGTATTTTGGTTTTCTGCATTTTACCATTTAACATTATAGTTTCTAGTTTGTTATATTCAAGATAGGCTTCAACATTGTAGAGTCAAGGGCAATATCAACAACCAAAACTCTGTTGTAAGGTCACGAGAGTGCAAACATAACCACTCCTCAGGTGAGGGCATTGTAAGTGAATGATATACAGAAGATAACCAACACAAGAAATCTCAGTTGTTTTACATAAAGACATCTATTACACTATAACATATTCTAAATGGAGATTAATAAAGTTATACAACTCATCCTTCATTTGAAATGAAGGAAGCCTCCTATTATTCAAATCATTTAAGGCTTCATTGAGAAGTGCCCACATTGGTTTTGCAAGTTACACACTTTCTTTAGTAATAGATGCCTTCTAACAAATGTTGTTCACCAATTCAAAAACCACCACTTACCTACATCTAGGTTATGAAAAGAAAATAAATGACTCGTATAAGTTTTATTAAGATTTTCAACTCCTATAAGGTAAGCCCATGACCACATTGGGAATCAACTATTTTCAACAATGCAAATTTATTGGGTAACGCTTAATTTTCCCCTTCATTAGAATCCTAAATCGCAGAACTCAGAGCTTACAAGAAATTCAAATAGTTGAAGAAAAGAATAAGATGATTCCAATCTACAAATTATGCATGTCAATTATAGAATTTGGGATCATCAGAATAATACAAAAACTTGTTTCAAATACTTCAAACAAACTTACTGATGGAGTGGCAAAAAAGTTAGAAGCTGTTACTGATAGACCAACTATTGCCCAAGCATGACCATGTTGACTGTCTCGCTTCCCCCCTCCATATCCTCCACAATACTCCCGTAATCCATGTTCAAAAAGCTGAAGAGCATCATGCAATATTTTGTCCTTGCCATATCTTAACGGACAAGACTTGGATGGAAAGTTTTTGTTGGAACTCGTGCCATATTCCTGCAACATTTATAGGAAAGTCCTCATTAACATGAGTTATTTCTAGACAGCTTCCTTTATAAGATCAAAACAAAACAATACATAACAATTTTTCAAAGTCCATTATGTTATCCTAGGTTTGAACATAGGCAACAAAATGATCACAAGAGTGGCATTGCAGGCAAATGAGAAAACTAGATGCCAATATGAAATGAAAAAAATCACTCTCATATAGTCTAATTTCAAAAGGAACTAGCCATGAAGACAAGTTACAATCCAATATATTTTTAAAATTAAAAAATACAATTATCCATAGTTTGTATTATTCATGCTCAAGTAAAAAACAAAATCCACTTCTTAGATGACAAAATAAGATGAGAAAAAATAATACACAGATGCTTATTCCTAGTTATTGCAGTTTTCATTTAAGTATTGCATATTATAATAATAGTAAATGAATATTGCATGTCAACTTATCTCATTCAAGAATGTTGATGTTTTGTAGCTTCTGTCAGATAAATCCTATGAGAATATTGAAAATATATATATATTTTATTACGTGAGATATAATATATATAGATATATATATCTAAAATAGTATTAGGAGAAATAATAATGATTCAGAGATATTACATGTGTGTGTGTGTGTGTACATATGTATATATATATTTATGTACTTACATAATCAATTATCACTATATTAATCTCATAATAATGAATAGACATGTCTCGTGAAGGGACATGTCTCTCCTAGCCTCATTCTCAATATAAATGAAAGAGAGGTTGCTGCATTTGAAAAACACATACAATATAGAGTGCTATTACATTTGCAGCTATCATAAAACTTAACATGGTATCAGAGCCAGACTGCAAATGTAAGAGAGTAGTTTGTTGATGGTGAATGTGTGACTGTCTCAGAAAACGCAGTCTCGGTACAGGGACCATATCTCACAAATCCACCGTTGGATTTTGCTGCATTTTGGATAAGTTGGTGACAAACAAATTTTGAAGAATCTCACCGAAGTGATTGGAGAGAAATTGTGGGGTTCAAAAGTTATGATGGAATGTGTATGGGTCTATGTGAAATTCCCGAAAGCGACTTTCATTAAAGAGATATATTAATTTGTTATGATCGTGGTCAAGCATTAACAAAGAAGAACGTATTCAAGGAAGGGTGTCTCTTTCTATTAAGAAAGCATTAATTATAGAGTGTCACCTCTCTTGGAGCAATCAAGTCATTTCACAAGAAGACATGAGAATTGTTCAACGATACAAGAGTGGGAACTGTACATTGTGGGGGGAATAATAACCAATGTTACATTCCCATTTGAACCATCCTTAGCAGGAGATGATTCAAAGGGGAGATGTCTCTCAAATAATTTGAGAAGGTGTTTCTTATTTGATTTATGTGGACCTTCATTGAAGCAACTTGTGTCAAGGATGTTGATGTGCAGATAAGTATCTATTATCCTTGAATATTACATTTATCTACTCATTGTAGTCTCTCTATCATCTGTAATTCTATAGGTACTATAAGAGATATTTGCCTTGATCTTTTCCGGAGATGCTCTCGCAGGAAAAAGAAGATTGATATCAGATTCAGAGGGAGTTTGACACTTCAAAGATAACTTTGGACAAGGAGTTCAGAAGATTGATATCAGATTCAAAGGGAGTCTGACAGTTTATCTTAAGCAATCTTGGATGAAAAGATCAACAGATTGATATCTGCTCAATGAGTTCTTCTCTGTGAGAGAAGTTTGAGGTGAAATCCTTTGTTTCCACCCTTTGGGTTGAGGCATGGAGGATTTCATATGTGTGACTCCATGTTTTTAATGGGCCTGCCCCTGTGTAAATCATGAGGAAGTGACGACTTCCAAATGATTATCATTTGTATTTGTTAAAGTTATTGGAAGGTGACGATCTTACAATAACTTGATCTTCTATCATGATAGACATCTTATGATGG
>MU227372.1:2098381-2141739 GCA_018584345.1 Thuja plicata | reverse complement strand
TATTGTGATAGACATCTTGTGATGGCTGAAACAGATCATAATAGATGATGTGAATGTTCTTATGGTAAGTGCACATTACCTATGAACATTTGTTGAGTACTTGGTGAATATCATGAGACTTGATATTTTGCAGGCCATTACTCTGAGCACTTGGTGGATATCATGAGACTTGAAATTCTGCACGCCAATGCTCTCGATATCATGAGATGATATCTTTATGAACTCTTGAGTATTTGGTGGACATCGTGAGATTTGATGTTGGTAGGCCATTACTCTGACCACTTGGTGGATATCATGAGACTTGAAATTCTGCAGGCCAATGCTCTCGATATCATGAGATGATATCTTTATGAACTCTTGAGTATTTGGTGGACATCATGAGATTTGATGTTGGTAGGCCATTACTCTGAGCACTTGTTGAATATCTTGAGAGTTGATATTCTGCAGGCCAATGCTCTCGATATCAGGTGATGATATCTTTATGACCTCTTGAGTACTTGGTGGACATCATGAGATTTGATGTTGGTAGGCCATTACTCTGAGCACTTGGTGAATATCTTGAGAGTTGATGTTTTGCAGGTCAATGCTCTCAATATCATGAAATGATATTTTTATGAATCTATGAGTTATGGTGAATATCATGAGACTTGATATTCCTGGTCAGACCATATCTCTAATATCACAGTAATGTGATATCAAAATAAAACTTTCACAATTAACTTTTAGTTGCTCTCTTGCATGGATTTTATCCTCCCTAGCTAAGAGGGAGTGTTGATGTTTTGTAGCTTCTGTCAGATAAATCCTATGAGACTATTGAATATATATGTGTGTGTGTGTGTGTGTGTGTGTGTGTGTGTGTGTGTGTGTGTGTGTGTGTGAGATATAATATATATAGATATATATCTAAAATAGTATTAGGAGAAATTAATATAATAATGATTCAGAGATATTACATGTATGTGTGTGTATATGTATATATATATGTATATATATTTATGTAGTTACATAATCAATTATCACTATATTAATCTCGTAATAATGAATAGACATGTCCCATGAAGGGACATGTCTTTCCTAGCCTCATTCTCAATATAAATGAAACAGAGGTTACTGCATTTGAAAAACACATACAATATAGAGTGCTATTACATTTGCAGCTATCCTAAAACATAACAAAGCACAATAACTAAATCTAAAATTTGAAGTTTATGCCTTGAAAGCATATTTAGAGAGGAAAAAGTAAATATTAATATGAATATTTTTCCATTAGTATGCCTCTTTACATTACAATCTAGCCATCAGTTTGTTCTTGAAATTTTAAATTTGTTGTGGCAAATATATTTGCATATATATCATGCACATATTTTCACTATGATAGACCAGGCTCTTAAAAAACAAAATTTCAGCAACGTAATATGGATGTCAGTCCTAAAATTTGGGAAGTAACTTAAGATTTCACGGACATTACAGACTGTAAAACAACATTATCTGAAGACAACAATAATTCAAAAGCATAAATTCATACACAAGAAAATTATCATTAGTTGTAATAAATAGAAACTTGGAGAAAAACACTAGCCGTCACATCCCCTTCTCAAACGTAAGTCCAATGAAAACCCTTTGGCAATTATTTTATTTCTCATTGGCTAATAGTGTGGTGCAAAGGAAATAATTTAATAATTTAATTTAATCTGTTGAAAAATAACTGTTAAGTCATGTTCATAAAAAGGCAACTTATGTTTTATTATTAGAAAAAGGTTTTTTCAGTGCTACCCCAAGTTTCCGGGACAGGGACGGGGGGGAATGGGGGGACGAGTTTCTAGGACGGCAATTTTTTTTTGCCAAGTTTGGGGATGGCAAAGGGGACAGCTATATAAATATAGAGAAAATATAAGATATATAGGGAAATTTGCATATATACATTACATCCATATGAAAACATAGATAAAGCATGTCATTTAAACATCATAGAACCTTAACATACAACATTTCCATAGTCAAACTCAATACTCAATATGCATTCATAATTCAGAATTCATCGTCAATATGCATGTAATATTAAAATAATAACATACAAAATTGAAATACACCCAAGAACATAATTTGGAATTCATTGTCAATAGCAACAAGAAAAATAACCCACCTTCCAAATTGAAACACACTACTATCATTTAATTCTGAAACTACATCTAAAACTTTACCTCCAACTCATTATAAATGGACTGGTATTAATATGAACAGGTCTGCTATACAGTTTCGATCATGATATAGGTATGTTACAGCAAGATGGCACCTTGAAGCAACCTCCAATATTCACCAAATCTTCCACAAAGGACCCAAATCAACCGAAAACCAACCCAGCACTGATGTATTGCCACAAAATGACGTAAACATGCATGTTATAGGTCTGTAATGCACTTTTCCGACTTTCCCAACACCTTGCAAACAGTCTGCTATATGATTCTGAGCATGTAGCATGACTGTAACAACATTCTTAATTTCACGATTCTTAATGTAATGTTGCTAAATACTAATCAGAGCACCCCAAATAGCAAGAATTAACCACCAAACAGTAATAAGCATGTTAGGGCAAACTTAGGAGGGACCCACTTCAAAATTAAAAAAGAAAGAGTTTTATAAAAGATAAATGTGTTTTTGTGAGTGTTGATGCCGCCTATCCCATCAGAGAAGCCCATCCGTCCCGGAGACATCAAAGGCATCCCTAGCCGTCCCCGAGACATATGGTCATCTGCGAAAAAAAATTCTCAACATCCCAGAGTTTTCGGGACATTCCCTACATAATTTTGAAAAAAGGGGACAGGGTGGGGATGTCCCCTAGTCATCCCCATGTCCCGAAAACGTCCCCAGTATGGGGATAGGGGTTTTTAGGCCGAGGATGTGTCCCTGGGTAACTAGTTTTTTTTTAAAGAGGGATCAAGAGTGACACTAAGAATGCGATCTAAAAAATGATGTATTTTGTATAAATTCTTCTAAGACACTTTTTTAAAAAACAAATTGGAGACAAGAAAATAATGTTATTTTTTCTCGAAAAGCCCATATAAGGAAGAGTTGAGGAAATGAGAAGTTTGCCAATTCATGTTATCAAATTCATTTTCTTGAAGATTGAACAGTAAACATCTTCTCTACCCTTCGACAAAGACTTTTTGACAAAAAATGAATTCAAGGACCAAAAAAATCCTATTTATTTGTGTAATTACATTCAAGGATTACCACTAAACTAATTAGTTGCTCGAAGCTTTCTAGTTTTTTGTCATTTTGATAGTGTTGGATTTCCAGATAATATGACAATTTGGTGTGAATTTCCAAGATTTTCATGTATGTGTTTTTTATATTAAAAGCAACAAAACTAGGGTGATGTTCAAATACAACCAGCCCCTAAGGTTAACAGTCCAAAATACTAATGACGCACATTAACAGTACTCTAACAATATCAAAAACCACTACTAACAAAATAGAGAGCAAAAATGGCTTGAGTTATGCCACGACAACATGCCACTAGGTTGACCAACCACATAAATCACATTTCTAGTGAACATGAAAAGAATGAGCACCAAAGTATTTGAAATAATGCCCCTCAAAAACCTTCTCACACCACACCCCACTTTACCACATCTTTCCATATTGGGAATTATACTATACCAACTCCGACACAGAGTAACATCCATGGCACCAGAATCATCGTTTTCTTTCTCCTTCAAGGGAATCTTCACTTTGGCAGGAAGCACCCCTTGGTCTCTCCAACACCTTAATCTTGTAATCCTTAATCCTAAAGCAGCCATGGCATCTACCACACTATTGCCTTCTCTATAGGTGTGGTGTATGAAAAAACAATCCAAGTCGAGAAGAAGCCTTTTGATAACTTCCATTACATCAGCAGAGGACCAGTTGATCTTATTTAGCCCTTTAGCAGCATCGATGACAAGTTCGAGTCACCCTCTAGAATAAGAGCCTTTATACCAATGGAAAGAGAAAAATTTAGGCCCCAAAACATTGCCATAATTCTGCCTAATTATTAGTCAGTCCATCAAGATTGCCAGAATATGCTACCATTAGGTGACCAGAGGAAGTATGGATGACCCCCCCCCCCCTCCTTGGCCGCTAAACCATCTCTAGTAGCACCATCAAAATTTAACTTGTGTCACCCATCATCTGAAGGTTTCCAACAAGTATTCTTTCTAATAAGCCTTTTGGAATTATCAACTTTAGCATAGGCATTGGGCAAATCCCAATTTCTAGCCATTTTGTCATCAAAGGGATTAGGCAAAAACTCAAAGCATCTACACTTGGTGACAGACAAATTATCAGATATCATGCAGAAGAGAGATCTGAACACAACTTCCACAGAATTCACAGCCTCCCAGAAAACCCTGTTACTTCTTTCCTTCCAAAGACTCCGGCAAAAACATGAGGAGGTATTTGTCTCCATAATTGTCTAACTAATGGGTTGCCTGTAGGCCCTTTCCAATCAACAATAAATTGGTCCAACTCACTATTGAAAACCCAATTGAGATCAAGCTTAGACAACACCAATTGCTATATCTCTGGCAAACTGGCAATGTAGAAATAGATGGGGAATAGACTTCTCTTCCTTCTTACATAGAATGCATCTGTTAGGGAGTTGGAATCCCCTTTTTTGAGGTTGTCTTGAGTTAAAATTATATTGTGCAAAGTCGTCCACCAAAAAAAGTTAACTTTAGGGATCAAAGAGGGGTTCCAAACCTTCCTCCAACAGTCTGAGGAAGAATCCTCCTTGGACAACAAATTGTAAGCCGACTTCGTAGAAAAGTCTCCCTTCCGGTCTCTCCTCCAAATAAATTTATCTTCCATAGGAAAAAGAGGGATTCTGACTTTACTGATAATCCCCATTAGCTCCCTAGCTTTCTGAAGAAAGTACAGTTGTTCCATGCCGCATTGGGTAAGATCCCTCCACCTCCTATCCGGAGAAATGTAATCAATCACTTTGTCGCCAAAGAATCTTTTAGCAACATCCTTATACCCCCTTAGGCTCAAATTAGCATCCAGCCTTCCTTCACCAACCCATACATCTTCCCAGAACCTAATACTCCTACCATCTCCCACCTGCCACTTCAATCCACATTAGATACTATTCTTGCATTTCAAAATATTATTCCAAATCTTAGAACCCGCGGGGATACCAGGGGTACTAAGAACTTTATAGAAGTTGTCACAGTTAAGGTATTTATCCTTCGTGAATTTACACCACTCAGTCTTTTCACGTATGTGTTAAGTTTCCAGATTATTATATTTATGAAATGCCGAAAGCTGATATTCAATAGGAAGACTTTATCTCTTCATATCTTATTTCCTATGTTTGTTGGTTGTACCACACCAAGCCCAACTGCAAATATTATTTATTGATTATAATTAAAGAAGTTGTCGTACTTGTTGATGCTAATGATTTGGTTTGTAGCACCTCACATTAATGAGGAGTGGTGATCAAAAGTGTGAGCTAAAACAATATTAAAGGGGTTGTGATTTCTTTCTTTTAAGACTGCAGTGCTTTTGTAAAATGCTGCAATCCATTATTTTTGAAGTTGTCCACAAAAAAGATAGTATTTATCACTTTTGGTTGTCATACTGTCCTAACTCAATCTCCGCTTGTTAGGGGAAGATATTTGTAGTAAGAATAACCCTTTGGTCTATGAAATCGTGTTGGTATGAATAGGGTTAATTCCTAAGTAGTTCCACTATTTGGTCTTTTTCACACCTTATCACTTAAGTTTACATAGGGCACATTTAAGGTATTTTCACTTTGTCTCATATCATAAGATTAAGACACTTCTCATAATCTTATGTTGTCCCATGTGTCAACCTTGGTCTATAAAACCAAGGGTCTCTCATACATTGTAAATACATTCTATATGCATTTTTTATAGGAATACAATTTATTCTTGTCGCATCAATCTTCTCAGAACTATCCACTTTCCATTAGGCCTCTAGATATTGGGAATCTGTCTCCATAGAAAAATCTTACATGGTATTAAAGCTTATTGAGTCTCTTAGGCGGACATCACTTGCATCTTTGGATGATCTAGAAAATCAAAAAGATGTCAAAGAAATACCAAATACTGGGGGGATTTATAATGTGGCTTTGTATTGCAAGTGCAGTTGGGAGATTGGTGGAACAAATCTAACCTCACCATTGTGTCTACGGTGCTCGAAAGGGTCATATTTGCTTTTTGTTTCATCTTTGTTGGGAAATGTAGGTTAGAACTACTAGAGTTTCAAGTTGGGAGTTGATTTGCAAATGCAGAAAGTAACGATACTTTTGGAGCATCTTGAGACAAATCTAACCCAACCATCATGTTCAAGAGACTCGGGAACCTACAAATTGACTATCAATATTTCCATTTTAGAGTACTTTATTCCAAGCCATCAAAGATTCCTTTTTTCCACCTCAATTGTGTGATTATACAACAAAAATTATTCCTTCATCATGCATATACAAGTGCATATGAACATCTAGAACGGATTCGATGAAAATATATTTTTATTTATGTAGTGTTGAAAATTGCATACCATAGAGATTTCACATTTATGCATTGTGCCCCCATCAACCTTAGTTTTTATGACAAAATTTATGTCTTGAGTTCAAAGGTTTTGACTTCATAAGTGGCAAAGATGAAGTATCTTCAATCTACCTTTTGAAAATAAGCTGAATTTTCCAAGACTCCAATGCTAAGCGCAAACATCTGCAAAATGCACTAGCGTCTCAAGAATGTTTGAGATTCAAACACAAATCTTCCACGTGTCTCACTCACAATGTGTGTCGTGACATCCGCATAGAAGAGTAGTGGCTCTTCTCACCTATCCAACAAACAAAACTCTCATTCTCGTTTCATTTCCAATAGATTTCTCACTTCTCTCATGGTTTGTCAAGAAAACAAGCTCTACTATTGAAACTCTATCGAAATACTTTCAATTCTCACAATACTACTTTACAAAATGTACATTGGCAACAATCTAAACCCCTCCATTCACTCTTACTGTCAAATATCTCAAGGGAGGAGCCAAAAGACTGTTGGAACCACTCTCTTGCTTTTGAATATATAAATTTGTCTTATATATATTTCATATCTTTCGTGGTATGGGTTTTCCTCCATAGCCAAGTTTGTTTCTATGACACGTCTGTAATAGCTTTCTTCCACAGTGAGGTTGGTGTTACCATTTAATCTAATAGGTGTTTTCATCCATAGCAAGGTTTGTTCCTACAAAATGTCTATTTGCTTAAGGTAGTATTTTTGAAAACCACTTATTGGAGGTTGGAGTGACATCAGTGGCTGCTACTAGTAGAAACAAACCTTAAGCAAATACTAGTAGCAGCCATTGATGTCTATTTGCTTAAGGTGATTTTCAAAAATACTAAGCAATTTACCGCCGAAAAATAGTGGTTTCAGAGTTTTTAAAGCAGGTTTTCAAAAATACTAAGCAATTTCAAAATCTCAGTGTATATTTTGGCCCCAAGAGAATACTTTGTTAATCAACTGTTGACATCAACATTATGTCAACATGACATCAACCAAACTAATCAACTTACCCCTTCTCCATTGGCTTTTTTTAAATTTGCAGTTCTTGGCTAGTTTTTCGTGCTCTACACAATGGTGTAGAAGATTTTTATTTTGATGAATGAATTTTCCAAAAATTGCAATTTCTCGTAAGTGTCGCTCAACAATTCTTATTTTGGAAACTTCTAAGGCATTCAAACTCATATAAGATCCATTTCATCGACAAATTTTAATGAATGAATTTTCCAAAAAAATGCAATTTCTCAAGTGTTGCTCAACAATTCTTATTTTGGAACTTCCACGGAATTCAAACTCATACAAGATCCTTTTCATCTGCAATTTTTTTTTAAATGCATAATTTTTCATGCACTTCATAGTGATGCTATTAATTTGCATTCATTGTCATCAAAAATTCTTTAGCATATAGCCTTATTTTGGCAGTTGTAAGACATTGAGATCAAAGAGCACTTTACATCTTTCAACAAGTGACAATTGTAATTGCACTAAATATAAAGTTCAAAACTATATTTGCTTGGAAAGGTTCTTCGACTGAGTAATTTGGGGTAGCTGTGTTGAATGGTTCTGCTCATTTCCTCGTGTTTCTCACTTAAGCTCTCATAATCTTTGGCCATGTGTTATCTTAAGTTCACTCAGTTGACTTCACATTACTACACAACATAGAAATTGCATGCATGGAATGTTAAAATGAGTAAAGGATTAACACACCACATTGATAGATCTGTTTCAAAACCAGCACATCCTAAAGAAAAGATCAATTGGCTCATTATAAGTATTATGGCACTTGGAAATTTCAAAACATTTATTTCTCTTGACCTTTTTCACTTGGAAATTTACCTACATTTGGAAATCACATGAATAGAATGCTTTGATGAGTGAAGGATTAACACACCGCATTGAAGGATCCACCCCAGAACCAACAGGTGCTAAAGAAAATATGGATTGGCTCATTGCAAGTATTATGGCACTTGGAAATTTGTGTACATTTGTTTCTCTTGACCTTCTTTTTCACATTGACAAGTGTTAATCACCTAAGGAGTCTTGATAAAAAAAAAATTACAATATCCAAGGCTATGTAACTAAAGCTAATGACTTAAGGGCCATTAATTGTGCTAAACAACAAATTCAAAATTGAGTTCCCCGCGAAGCATTGAAAGCTATAACTCTTTTTCAAACTTGGTGTGGAAGGAAACTAGTTGTGCAAGATTTTCATTTTTTTAACTTTTTGTAATGTCCCCTTTTTTATTGTTAGGAAATAGGAACGATTACCTCAACTTCCCTTTCTACTATGCTAATTGAATGCAACTAAAGCAAGTAATGGAAGATAAACCAAAGATCAATTGCTATTTCTGATATGACAAATAATATATGCAAATTGAAATAATAGCAATATCTGGTATACAAGTATTATATGCTTATAAATATTATCGTATCACTTAAAGTGATAAGTAGATGATGTTGTATTTGATATAGTTGATAAGCCTATGCAATCGATTATATTGCTTTTAGCAATGGGTCTGCAATATCTGATATGACAGTTTGCTTGTGCAATCATATATTATTATATAGTTATTGCTAGAAGCGATATCATGTTGTTTCAGATTGTAAATGGAATGCTTGCAACTTAAGAATGGATGTCGTGCCTGATATACAATACTTTATATCTGCAATCCCTTGATGTCATCTCTGATCTACACTATATGCCTGCAACCGATAATGCCGATGGAAATTTTCTCTTAACAGAGCAAATCCAAAATGGATTAATAAATAAAGAGAATATGTTCGATGATTATCCAATGGAGTGATTGAAACAACTTATATCTTATGATTGGGGGGATAAGTTACATTTAAGGGATGTGACCCATACTTCCTCAAAGTTGTCACCCTTCTTAATACTTACTAACCACACCTCTTCATTATCATGATGCTTATTGTTTGGACTTGTATGCTAATCACACCTCTTAGTTATGGTAATCGCTTTGTTTTAATCATCAATATAATTTGCTTGATAACGATTGTTTGACTAATCATGGATTAGTCGTGTATCTCCTTAATAGACATCGTAATTAGTAATTATCATTCTTGATGAACTTTGTCGACTTAATCCATATCGACTATGAAATTGGTCATATGTCTCGATCTTTGCAATTCTGATGTTCACGATATCTTCCCTCTATTTGATTTGGCAATTTGCTATTTCATAATATTGCTCCTTGAATTTAGCCATACTCCTCTTTGGATTTAGACGTCCACATAATCTATTTATTCAGAATTGTTTGCCTTATCGATGTATAGTGGCTTCCTCGACCTTATTACTGTGGTTACATTTATCCTAGTTAATTCCTCATCACCGTCTTCTCCTTTCTAACTTCGAGACTAGTACTCTGTTGGTATACTCAGACCACTGAGAGGGGGAGTGGGGGGGTGAATCAATGGTCTATAAAATCACTTCATTTAAAAAATGACTGGTCTACATAATGACTTGAAAACAATATAACCAAGGTTACACCAAGATTTTGGGACGAGGATGGCAGGGGACAGGAGACGAGTTTTCAGGACGGCAAATTTTTTTGCCAAGTTTGGGGATGGCAAAGGGTACAGGTATATAAAATATAGGGAAAATTTTAAATATATAGGAAATTTGCATATATACATTATATTCATATGAGACCATGGATATGCATTCCATTTAAGGGTCTTTTCTAGAAGCAGCATCTATAACCATTGCCTGTTGTCGTTGGACTTTTGTAACTTTGCATTGTCTAGAATGTGCATATAACATTTGGAGATACTAGCAGCAGATCTCCAAAAATTCAATTCAAAATAGTAAAATTCTAAGAATGAAGGAATTCAAAATTGACTTGACTTAGAGAAGGGGAAATGGGGATTACAATGCACAGATTCTGTTAATGAAGTTTCATAGAGCCCCTAAAGATAGCTCCAAATCCCCAGTAACAGTAATCCATCAAAGGACATCCCAACCCTACTATTCAGAGCAAATGGAAACTTGATACCAATTACATCCCTAAATCCTGATGCTGATTCAAGCTCTTAGAAGAATCTCCAGCATATTTCACATCCACACACATTACCAGCCAACACTATGATATGCTACTGCACACACTGACAAAACAGTGAAATTTTGACAGCTGGATCTGACTAATAACAACTGATATTTTGATTTGCCAAGTGCATTTTCCCCCACTTGCTGCTCCCTAGACAGAGAAAATCATATCTGTGTGCTGAAGAAGTTGTAACAGTGCTGTTGCTGGAGAAATAGATTCAAAAGTTGTTCTAATGTTACTGTTATAGGAGATATTGCCAATTCTGCAATAGAGCCACAGTTATATAATAATGAACAAGAACATATCTCTAAAAGAAGCATAAGGATAATATTAGATAGGCATTCCCTGACAGTATAATCTGAAGAAGATTACCCAGGTCAAAGCTGAACAAATAAAAAATGTTGCCATACCAACTGCTTTGACAAGAGGAAAGATAACTGTAAATGCTAAGAGAGATCTGTAAATATTGTCCACTATTATCAGATTTTGGATTTATAACCCTCTTGCATAGCAATGAACAGACTCTTCATATTGGCTGTGGTTGGCAAAGCTAATACCCACATTTGCCCATGAATGAACATAAATGGCTTTAAGTCATGGGGATTTGGCCATTCATCCACCCAACAAAACATGGCTGCGTGACTGCAGTAATTCTTAAAACGATTAATTAGGACAGTGCTTTAAATAACCAGCTGAAAATAGATAAAATATTGTAACCGCTTCCATTTAGCTTGTCATTATCAGAGCTAAGATGACCTACACAGAGAATTAACATAGCCAAAGTTAGCATTTACAACATACTAATTAGGTTGAAGATTTCCCTCAATGAGGAAAAGCCTGTGAAAAATCCCACTCATTTCCGTCGGGGACGCCCGTCTGTCCCAGGGACAGTTAGGGGACGGCTAAGGCATCCCCAATAAGTATGGACATCTCCAATTATATTTACCAACGTCCTCAAGTTTTGCAAACGTCCCCACCTGATTTTGAAATTTCCAGTACAGGGAGCGGACGTCCCCTAGCCATCCCCAAGTTCCCAAATAGTTTCCAGTACGGGGACAGGGGTTTTAAGGTCAGGGACGCATCCCCAGGTAACATAGAATATAACACATTCAAGAAGACCATCAAGGCATATATCTACTAATAAAACACGAGTCATCTATGAAAGTCACATAACACAAGTGTTTGAGTGAAGAAACCTAAAGGGTGAAAAACCACTATGAAAAGGAATTTTATTAAGCCTCACTGGCCAAACCTCACTAGTTACAGTTTATGCCTCACTTGGCAACACCTCACTGGTAAACAACATATGCCTCACTGACAACAAAGGCATTTACATCAATTACAATTGTTTCTTTAAAGATCAAGAGTATATACAGAGGGTTACTCTGTTTCACTACACATCACAGACCACTGCCCTTATATCTGCAGCAATAAATCATTACATCAACTTTTCATTTGTTTTTACATATCTGCACAGAACAAACCTAGTCAATCACCACATTCTCCTTATACCCGAGCAAGGGTTTTGTTTCAGTCATATAATCTTAAAACCATTATTGTAAAACTATTTGCTATGTCTCATTTATTTCTTCATTAGTGACTAAGAACAAAAGTCTGCCATTCAATCCTGTGTTTCATCAATCTTTCATCAACCAAACTTGTTCACTTTTAAAACTTCAGAAACCCTTCGAGCAGTTAGTAGAATTTGTTACACACAGAACCAAACTGGTAACTACCTGTAACAGGAACTAGTCGTTGATATTTGAAACTGATCTTCATTCCTGCGTTTAGTAGAGACCGAATACCTTCCTTAGTCTTGCATTTGAGATTACTTTTAATGATTAAAACCTTTACAAATCAGTATAATGTTGCTTACTATTGCTGTTTATTATAGTTATTACAGCTCCTATTGTTGTTAACTGATTCTTGTAACAAGTTCCTGTCACCATAGTATCAGGATTCAGAATACTCACTTCACACTCTTAGTTACAAACTCTTATTGTCTTTTCTGTTAGGACTTCAAGCAAACACATCTTTGATAAGCAACATACTCTGTCATTTATGCTTCTTCCAAAACTTCAACTCAACTTATTCTCAAATGCTCAATTTGAACTTGTTGTCCTACTCTTGTGGTTTAGTTGACATTTATCATTGTCTTAACCCAGTGTTACCCGGAGACCCACCTCCCCCCCCCCCCCCCCCCCCCCGGCGTGCCTTGGAGACAGAGACGCGTCTCCGGAGTCTTCAAAAATCGCTGGAGACTTCATGGCGAAGTCTCCTGAAGAATCCGAGTCTCCGATTCCAAAAAAATGAAGTCTCCCGCCCATCTCCTGATTAAAAAACAAATTTAAAATACAACATTAAGTCATTTTATGATTTTGACCCTCATTTTAATGTTTTATTTAGCAAGGCGATTTTAAAATTTTAAATGATTTAAGTCACTTTATTTTATAACGCACAAGTGGCTAGTTCTTCAGCTAGTGAGAGGAATTGGAGTACTTATGGTTTCATTCATTCATTGAAGAGGAACTGATTGGGGTCAAAGAAAGCAGAGAACCTGGTGTACATTCATAACACACTTCGCCTTCTCTCTCGTATTGATCCTACATATATGGAGGGTCCTTCGGCAAAATGGGACCAAAATGCACATGATGGAAATGCTGCAACCATGATGGAAGAAGCGGTTGAACCAGATGGCCTTAATGAATTGCCCCCAGTTGTACTACCATCAGAGGAACCTGAGTTGGAGAGTGATGATTTTCTAGATAGTATCATAGCTGAAGACCTTGAGATGGATGATCATAGCCTTGTTGAGTAGATGATAATAGATAGATTTCTGATTTTTGTTTACAGTTCTAAGTTTTTTGTTTGCATATCAACAATTTTAGCATCAAACTATATATTTTTGAATTTCAAATTTCAATATGTAATGATAATCTCAGCGATTATTAATTTGATATGATGATGATCATATGCGATATTCAGAAATCAGATATGACTATGAGATATGCAATGTGAGTTTTGAACTATTTGACTCTATATTAATATGACATTACTATTTAGTATTAGTCTTTGACTCTTTAAACTTTTAATGTTCAATGCTCATACTAATAACTTTCCATTGTTCTTGTTTTCAAAGCACTATGTTATGAATCTATGGTATTTCTTAGAAATTATTAAATTATATTAAAAAAAATATTGATGTCTCCAAGTACCCCCGTCTCCTATTTTTGAAATATAGTCATACCGGTACCGCTACCGGAGACCTCCAAGTCTCCCCGTCTCCAGGTAACCTTGTCTTAACCTTGTATCAATACACCTTTCAATGCAACTGTTCAAGTAAGAGATAAAGCTCTAACATCCTAACCTTATCTTTCCAATCGTGATGAGAATGTACACAACACATTCATATCTCTATCAAGCCACAACTTCTTCCTTATCAACAATAACCTATCACCTGTTAAGTTTGCTTTGACAACCAAATTCTATCACTTGACATCAATGACAAACATATACCAGCAGTAATCATGGCACTTTCATTCTTCTATAATTGGTATTCTCTTTTACTTCACCTATCAAAAGATATCTTTGTCATTGTGTATGGATAAGGAGTCGATAGTATCTTCTAGAAGTTGTTGTTTTCCATCTACGTGTGGTTTTGGAGTCTGCAGAATCATTGCTTACATGGTTGTTAATATGTCTTGGTTCCACTTGATTATGTGACTCTCTGCCTTCCTTACAATACTTGCCCATAAACGGTGGAGGTTTAATTGAATAAGTTTCAATCTTTAATTAAAAATTATTAAATCGTATATCGCTTTGTAGGTCCTGAATTGGGGAAATCACAGTCTCCCCTCTTGGAAAATGCTTGCCCACAAGCATTCTTAAGCTGTCATGATGATTCATGCATCCCATAATTTGTTTTCATCTTCACATTTGTGTGATTTCAAATCAGCCTCTTCATTCAATTCAAAGAGTGGGTGGTCGTAAATTTTGTCCATTTCAACTTCAAATAAGGGGTTATGAATGAGTTGAAATTTATCTGTTCTTAAGACCAAGTTTTACGTCTTCCAACTTTTCTCTATCAGAAATCTCCGGACAATGATTTGAGTCGCCATCATCTATTTTATTGTTACTAGGTTCCATGAAGTGCTTGATTTCCATGCCTTGTCTTCTTAATGGTGTTGTTACTTATGTACTTCTTAATTCATCCTCTCCTTCATAAGGATTTGGGGTTCCATGACTTGTAGATGTTCCTCTATTTTTATTTACCTTAAATGTCAACTTTCCTTGTTTATCAACTTCAAGATTGAAGCAGTACACGCAAAGTGACTTTTTCTTTACTTGTATTGTTTTTCAATGAGTTAGCTCAGTTTAGGCAGTGGGGTTTAGTTGATACCTTCATATCGGAGTTTCAGAGGCTTTCGGTTTCGGTTACAGATATTTCACAGAGGAGATTATTAGTGTTGTTCATGAATGGGCTTGCAAAACCTCTGAAGGGATGGATTAAGGGCCTCAATCCCGCCACATTACAGGAAGCCTACAAGAAAGCTAGAGACATGGAACCTTCATCATCAAAAGATAAGTTTCATTCAAAGGGATTTCCATCTAAAAAGGATAAGGATAAGAAAATTTTCCATAAAGACTCTCAGTCTAAGAATGAAACGAAAAGGTTGGATAGCAAGCAGTTAAATGATCTTAGGAGGATAAAACTATGTTTTCATTGCAGAGAGCCTTGGTATCCTGCACTCAAGTGTTCAATCAAAGCAAAAGCAGAACAGATTGAGTATTTTTCAGTTGAGTCGATATCAAAGGATGCAGAACAGCAATCTGATTCTGAGGATAGAAATGAGGAGAAATCATCTGAACAGGAATCAATAGGTGGGAAAACCAATGCACGTCTTTCAGGTGATGAGCAGACAATAACCTTTAGGGTGAGAAATGTAATGCATGGGCAGCAAGTTATTACATTGGTGGACACAGGGACTACCCATAATTTTATCTCAGAGACAAGTTAAGAAGACAGGGCTTCAGACTGAGAGGCCTGAGGGCTTCAGAGTTATAGTGGCTAGCAGACATAAGTTACAGAGCACTCGCATGATTATTGATCTACACATGCGGATGGGAGAGTATGACATGGTGGGAAAATTTTATGTAGTCAACATGGAAGATTATGATGTCATTCTTGGCATGACCTAGATGAAGTCTCTCCATGATTTCACTTTTAACTTGGATAAAATGGAATTGCGTTTTGAGCACCAAGGTAGGAAAGTGGTACTTAGAGCTCTATCAGACGATGCACTTTGGATGGTATCACTCAGGAGGGTGGAGAGTTTAATACAACATGATTAGATGCAGTGGGCAGAGAAGAGATTTTGGTGTTGCCAAAGGTAACTAAGCAACAGAAGCGCGAGTTCCCTCCGCAGATTCAAGAAATGTTGACCAAACACACCAAAGTGTTTGGAGATATACCACCAGGCAGACCACCTGATAGAGGAATTGAACATGTGATAGAGCTCGAGGAGGGAGCCAAGCCGGTGATCATTACTCCCTACAGGCATCCGAAGAGGTATAAAGATGAGATCGAAAAGGCTATCAAGGAGCTCCTCGAGATGGGGCACATTAGACCCAGTAAGAATCCATTCGCTTCAGTAGTGGCTTTGGTCAAAAAGAAGGATGGGACCTTTCGGATGTGCATAAATTACAAGGAATTGAATAAGAAGACCATCAATAACAAATACCTGATTCCCCGCATAGATGAGCTCATAGATGAACTACATGGAGCCAGTTACTTTTCTAAGATAGACTTGAGATCCGGTTATCATCAGATTCGAGTTTGGGAGGATGATGTAGAGAATGCAGCATTCAAATGCCACTATGGGCATTTCGAGTTTCTAGTCATGCCTTTTGGCTTGACTAATGCGCCAGCCACCTTTCAGTCTTGCATGAATAGGGTATACAGAGAACAGTTGAGGAGGTTTGTTCTAATATCCTGTGATGATATACTTATTTAAAACAGGACGTGGGAGGAGCATCTAAAATATATTGATATTGTGTTGAGCATCCTAGAGCGGGAGTCCTTGTATGCTAAGATGTCAAAATGTGAATTTGGGATGACAGAGTTGTTATACTTGGGACACATTATCAGTGTTGAGGGTGTTCAAGTGGATCCGGATAAAATATGGGCAATCATGGATTAGCCGCCACCCAGGAGTCTTTCACAGCAAAGGGATTTTATGGGTTTTTGGGGGTACTACCACCATTTCATGAAATGGTATTCATAGTCAACAGATCCTCTCACAAATTTGACTTGGAAGGATGCATTTGAGTGGACTGACAGAGCTCAGTAGTGTTTCGACAGGTTCAAGGAATTGATTAGCACTTGCTCAATTTTAGCCATTTCAAACTTCAGTAAACCATTCGAGCTACACTATGATGCTTCGGGAGAAGGTGTTGGGGTGGTCTTAATGCAGGATAAGCACCCTATTGCATTTGAGAGTAGGAAGTTGAGAGGTGCCGAGAGGAGTTACAGCATATACAACAAGGAAATGTTAGTCATTATACATGCCTTGGCTAAATTCAGACAATATTTGATGGGCAGCAAATTTACAATTAAAACTGATCACAATAGTTTGAAACATTTCCTTGGGCAAAAGGATCTGAACGATAGGCAGCAAAAGTGGGTCAGCAAATTACAAGCTTATGATTTTGATATAGTCTTTGTCAAGGCGAAGAAAAACATTGTTGTCGATGCCCTATCCAAGAGACCTCATTTGAGTGCTTTGGGAGTGATAGCAGATGACTGGAGGGATTTGATCTCAGTAGAGTATGCAAAGGACACATGGGCCACTAGGATCATAGGTGGCACTATTCGAGATGATAGGTCTGCTATTAAGTAGAAGATTTTGAGAGCTTTCCATGGCTCACCTATGGCAGGACATTAGGGATACTTCAAAACTTATGGACAAATGAGAGAGCATTTCACTTGGAAGGGGCTCAAAACTGATGTGTTACAGTATGTGAGAGAGTGACCGGTGTGCCAGCAAAATAAACATGAGCACTCGTTTCTAGGTGGTTTGTTGCAGCCCCTACCCATTCCGGAGAGGAAGTGGGACAGTGTGTCAATGGATTTTATCAAGGGCCTACCCAAGGTCCAAGGAAAGGATTGCATCTACGTGGTGGTGCACCGGCTGACTAAATTTGCGCACTTCTTTGCCATTGCATCCACATATATAGCAGTACAAGTAGCAAAGTTGGTTTTTAGGGAGATATTCAAGTTGCATGGATTGCCACGGACTATTGTTAGTGATCGGGATAGCAGGTTCATGAGTCTCTTCTGGCAGGAGATCTTCGGATTGTGTGGGACAGAGCTTACCCCGAGCACTAATGGGCTTTTCGTTACCATTTTGTTGGTTTCTTTAAAGTTAATAATTGAGGGGTTGGGTGAGCAAGGAGTGAACAGGGAACATGGGCAGTAACTGGTGCTCTTCACCTAGTGTGAAAGGAAATAGTTGTATGGTTTTCAATCCTCTCAAGAAGCCAAATGCACTGTCTAAGGACGATGGAACAGCATTAAGTAGATCCAAGCAAGGTTTCCTTTCCCCAACCTACCCCCATCTCAATGATGCCACATAACTTCAACAAGGCTGATGTTTTACAAAAAAAAAAAAGTCTACAAAGAATGCAAAAATTCGAAAAACCCTTATAATGTGTACAACTTTTGCAAGACTCAAATCTTCTCAAGAAATCGTAATATCTCCCTTGTGTTGCCAGAAAGGAATCTACTCATGATGAATGAAATGCTTTTGGTGACAAATATCGTGGAAGATGTTTCAAATCTTGTTCCCTCATGTTCTTCCCCAATTGATTGATCTTTTGATTGATCTTTAACTTCTTTCTTATCATGCAACATTGAGCTGATTTTAGTAGCTGACCCTATCGACTCAAGTCTCTAATGATTGTATTCAAGCAATATTAGATGAAATTGTAAGTCAGTCTCTTGTTTCCAAATGCTTAGGGAGGCCACACCATATGAAGAATTCGTGGCGAAAACTAAAATAAACTGAAAAAAGTTAGCAACACCTTCAATGGAGATTTTGGAACACAATTTTTACCTTAAGTTCAAGTCTGGATGATTGCAATTTTGTGCAGCGAAAATGGCCCTTGGTTCTTTAGAAAGCTCAATCTACTTTTTGCCCTATGGTTCCCCTTCTCCAACCCCATAGCTACCAGCCCCACCAGTGTTTCAATTTGGATATGCCTACATAGCTTACTTCCAATCATAAAAGATTTGAAGCATGTTTAAAAATTGACTGATCAAGTGGGTAATTTTGTGTAATTGGACACTGAACTAGTGATTTTAAAAAGCAAGTGTCAAGATGTGTTCCACGATTAACATCTACAATCCTATTAACCATACCATCAAGATACATTGCTCAAAGGAAAATTCAACCCATTTTTTGAATTTTAAAAGCTTACCTCTAAGTCGTTTTCATTATAAATTGATCGAACACGACAATGAGTTGCTCATTAAAAATTTCTTGTGGATTTAGATCAGTCAAACTCAAGAAATGGGTGAGGAAATTTGGCTCCACTAACAAAGACTTCTAGTGTAATCATGGAAAATATTTCAAGAGGCCTCAAAATTTTCTTTGGGGAGGCTCATGGTTTAATCTAAGATTCTTATGGACACAAATGGAATTGTAGAGCCTAAACTCTCTAACTCTATTCAGCAACCACATAGAGAAGTTGTTTTTAGCCTAAATCGACTCTCTAAGGATGAAGACTCTTAGCATTAAATGTAGTAGATCTCGAAAGGTGAGGATTGTTTTATCAAGAACCTCACTCTAGAGCAAGAATCAGACACGTTAAACTTCCTTGATCATGAAGATGATTTGGTCCCCTTCCTAAAAATCACTATTATCTACTAGAGACTGAGGAAAATCGCAAAACCAAATTCTATAAATAGAGAGGAAGGTAAATAGAAGAGAAACTACACTCAAAAGGCCATGACTCAATGGATGAAGGTGCCCAATGGACAACGGACGCCCCTCTTACTAGAAGTAGGAGGAAGCAAGCTATGAAACAATCTTGACAAGGTCATGTCACAACACAAAATAAATTGGTTTTTGACGAGTTGCAAGGCAAGCAAGGCACCATGTTTCCAAGGTTTGCACTCGAACTATGTCGAGTTTTTGCTAGTCTCGCAGAGTCTAGAGACTTACCCAGACTCGGCAAGTCTTTGTGAGTCTGGGCCAAAGACTTAGCCTTTTTTTTCTGAGCTCGCAACCCCTAGAATACACATGAAATATAACACTTTACTCTCCATCTTTGTCTTTAAGTCATTCTTGTTGTCTTCATCAACATATATACATGAAATATAACATTTAAGTATAAGTCACATTTCAATATGTGTTTTTCCTTTCTTACACTTCAAGTTATATTTCATGTATGTATTGGTAGGATGTTTGAGAGTGGTTTCATATATCTAGGAGTTCTAATGCAAATTCTAGGTTTTAAAAGATCTTATAAATTTTCAAACACAATCAAATTTCAATAACCAGCAAACTCCTATCAACATTCTCTCGCTCTCTCTCTCTCTCTCTCTCTTTATCTCCCTTGAACTCTAGACCTATCTCTCTCCCTATCACTCTTCCTCCATCCCCTCTCTCTAACTCTCTCTATCTCACTCTCACCTCTCTCCCCCAAGCTCCAGACCTATTGCTCTAGACCTCTTTCTCCCACCCTCAGACACCTAGGAAGTGCTACAATCAACCTCGTTTCGGTGTTGCCCCCAAACCCCCATAAACTATAAGTCTAAGCAAGTAATAGGCCAATGATGAATCAAGATCATAAAAATGTACATAATACATATCCCTTGTTGCAAATCTATGCATATTCATAGTTGAGCATATATTATGGCTGCCACATCATCCAGGACTTACCTTAGATGCCTTTGTAGGAAGCTTGCAGGCTCCTATACGCCATAGAAATCTGGTTATTGTTTTGATAATTAGAACTTTTGATGTAATGGATTTCACATTCCATGAGTTTTGTATACATTTGACAATGTTTATGTATCTCAGTGCGCTATTTTGTAACGTCCCCAAATTTTGGCAAAATAAATTAATTAAATTAATTATTCTAAAGTTGTCCAAATAAATTAAAAAATTAAAAGGATGACTTTATTTTAATTAATTTAATTAAAAAGGTGAGTAAAATAAAGTTATACTATAAAGACTTTATTTAATAAAGTTCTCCAGCTTATTCTAGAAGCTACATCATGAGGTGGAAAATGAAAAATTCTAGAAGGCTCATCAAATTGATATAAAAGGAAGGGTTTGCAATGTATTGGACATGCTTATGGATTTTGGATTTGATGAATTTGTCTGATGCCTTGCATTAGTTGAATCTCTGAGGATGCAAACCTTCAGCAGATTGATAGGAGGGTTGGACGAAACCCTAGTTCTTCTAAGAAGTGGATTCACGACAAAGTTCACACTTGTGCCAAATTCGTGAAGTCTCTTGTGGAGACAAATTTGCAGTAATAAAAGGTATTTGTGGATTTGGGCTAAAATAAAAAATTATATTCTGAATATTTATGCCAGTTGATATTATATTATGTTTATCGGGTGGAAGACTATGTGCTGTGAATAATATTTTTGTGCATAAAAGAATTCTGAGGATTACTAAAATATTTGGGACGGCTGTCTAATCTTTGCAATATATTCAAGAAAGTTCGGCTTACTTTATAATTGAAGATTAATACTTGTTGATGTCATGGATGCAAATATAACGGGTTTCATTGATTTAATATATATTCTATGTGTAGGGGCTGCCAATAAATACAAACACGGAAGAGCAAGCTTATAAAGATTGGTGTTTATCATTAAAGTGTGATTTATGGCACCTTGGCTATAGTTGGAACAAAATATTCAAGCACTTATTTATCAGGTTGCAAATAACATTCCCATGAATTCTTCATTGTTGACTACTGGTGTGTAGATTCTTCATTGTTTGTCTATAGGAACATTTACAATGCTTCCGTGAAGGATTTAGTAAGGGAGTTGTGCTACTGTCCATTGCTATGGGTTCTTGTATTCTAAATATTGCAAGAAGGCACAAAGCATAGCAAAGCCTATTACTCTGTTGTGAGCAGGAGTTGTGGGAATAAAAACATGGATATACTTGCTAGAAATAATGAGACTATCAGCACCGTTGGTGATGTAATATGCTTATACAGAGAGCGGCATCTTCCATTGGTGTATGATATGCAATGGAGTGGTGATTGGCACTTGAGATAGGGATCTGCATTTGACATTCAAACTGCCGAATTTAAAAGGTCAGTGCCTAATTTAATTTTATTAGAATATACTTGTTCTTCCAGCTAGTGTTTTCAGACTGTTTCCTGAGTTTTGTAGACAATTATGTTGCTTCTCCATATTATCTAAGAAGCTATAGTTTATGATGTATACTAATTTCCAATGAATGTGTTAAATTTCTCATCTACTCTACAATAGAATTTATAATATCCTACAACAAGGTGTAATGTCCCCTTCTCCGCAGTAGGCCATTAGGGCGCCTGATTAGTCTGTCTCCCCATCTGGATAGACTAAGGGCTTCTTTCAGAGGATGTCAGCCAATCACAGGCTTCAGGGGGCAAATATTTATTATTTGGGCTCATTTTCTAAAGTTAAGTCACTTTACTTTATAAAGTGATGTTATAAAGTCACTTTATGACTTTAAGTTACCTTTTTTTTAAAAGGTAACTTAAGTGACTTAAGTGAGCACTTGTATCCCACATTGCTTAAGTTGTTGTGTTTTCCCTCACTTCGAGGTTATAAAAGAAAAAGGTTCTCATGGGAAAAGCACCATGAAATATTATAAACAAAAGGAAATAAATTTTGGTTGCAATTGTGAATGGTTATCTCTTTCTTGAGGACGCAAACCCTTGAGGAAAGCTTGAAAGGTTGGACGTAGCCCCGACATTTCAACAAGGATGGAATCATTCATATTTCATATTAGAAATTAATTGGTTTACACAGAAATCAGTATATTGCTTTGCATTGTGTTTTGACAAGCAAGTCAGTATAACAGCTTTGGCGTTAAGTTCATTGCAGTTTTTATCATTGGATTTTACTTGTTCAGAATCTCCATAGAAGGGAGGCATTCAGATTTAAACTGCAGTCAGTTGGGAATCACAGTGAACTCTATTTGGTTGTGGCGTCAATACTAAGCGTAGGACCCCTAAAACACTAAACACAACCCGCAGTCAGCGTAGCATACAGTGGTTGATCAGCATTCAATCTAGCCGCGTGAAAAAGATCAAGTCCCTGAGTTGGCATTACAGCACGTGGTCATTCATTCTCTCCAGCAGAGCACGTCACCTTTCTACAAAAGTCGGGGGTGTGGTATTTAGTGTTGGCATGGGTACACAGTCACCGTTTCATCTGGTGACGTGAGGTAACAGGAAGGAGATTCGACAGTGACGGTTGGGTGATACGATTCTCCCTTGACAGACGTAGTTCCGTGAACGTGGATGTCTGGAGGCTCACACATTGGCTGAAGGCATATAGCCGTGTGAAGTAACCACCATCGGGCACAGTCATATGGTGTAAGTTGGCATCGCGTACTTAGCGGCAGTCTTGGCATCGTGCTAGCAAAGTAGCAAGTGCAACGTTGGGGAGTCATTCCAGTAGAGCACGGGCCGTGGCACCCCCTGTCATCTTGGTTCGTCCTCAGCACCTTTCCGACCGCAGTCCAACTCCACAGTAGAAGTTACGGCCAACAACATTAATTGGCATCTCTTATGACAGGTGCATGAATCGAACTAGCTCTCTCTTATGTGTAAAGTGTAATACACCGATTGACAGTTTGATATATTTGAAATGTGTAATGGTGTTGAGTATATAACGTGTTAAATAATTAAATGAGTTGTGTTTCCATTTGGAATCTACCACTACTGCAACTTGTTATTACACTAGACTCTTGTTATTTGGATGTATCCAGCACTAGGGGTATCAATTCATATATACATTCCTCATTTACATGCATAGATCGGGAAAGTGAATAAGGGAAAGTTACATATCAGACTCATTAAACATTAGAAAAGTGCCCACTCTCAGAAATCAGAATTATTGAAGACGAAATTTGGGCCATAACCAATTGAGATCATTATAGTGGTATCAGAGTTTTGATCTTGCCATCCTAGTGGGATTATTTTCAGACTTTCGGTTGGTTCAACGGTAGCTATGTTGACCAGATATGCATAGCAGGCACAGGTCATACGGTTTTAGACATAACAGAGCTAAGCAGGAATAGACAAATTCTTTCGTACAGGTTGATATAGAGAACAGTCATACAGAAGACGAGAAGTTTGTTTTTGAACAGGTCATTCCAAGTACAAATATGGCTGAGGAGACAAATAGAGAGGCCATGGAAACATTGAGGGCCATACGAGAAGGACAGGATCATATTGTTGATGTACTACATCAGCTTACAGGGGTTATCCAGCAGTTGACAGTAGCATCCAGGAGACCCCATAGCCATCACAGTGGTGGAGGCAATGTAGCGGGATCACCTAGGGCAGCTAGGGCCCCCACTCGTACTTCCGATAGGCCCCTTATGCCTAACTTTGAGGATAATAATGCAGGGGAAGAGGTAGCACTGCCGGAGGCACCAAGCATTCTTCCAGAGAATGTGATGACCATGCATGATGAGTGGAATATGTTACCAGATAATGTCAAAGCAGATTTGACCTTTCCCCAGTACATGGTTCTAAAGAGAGAGTTCGGCAGGACCCAGTAGGATCAAAGACCCAAAGGTCAAAACAGGGATTTAAAACATGCTATGAATAAGTTGACTCTCCCTACATTTGATGGCAGTGGTAGGACATCCGCTAGAGCTTTGATCCACAAGCTAGATACCTTCTTGACCCTCAAACCCATGTCTGAGACTGAGGCAATTAAATTTGCCACTATGCATTTAGAGGGAACCGCATATGATTGGTGGCATCACAGCCTTGTCACCCAGGATCACGGGTTGATTACTTCCTATGAGACCTTCAGCGCGAGATTGATCACTCATTTTGATAGGAACTACAGGGAGTTAGCTCAGCTAAAACAGAGTGGATCATTAGAGCATTATATTGATGAGTTTTAGAGGATCTCCATTATTGTTATGAACATGTCTGAGAAGAGAAAGGTGATGTTGTTTATTGAGGGCCTGCAGGATAAATTCAGAGGACTGGTTAGTTCTCAAGCCAGACACCTTGGATGACGCTATTAAATTAGCACATAACTTGGATTCACCTTCCTCCATATTGCAGCCACCTAAGAAAACTTTTAAGGGATCCTCTTCATTCCAAAAGAATAAAAATCAGAATAAGAGTATGCCTCCTAGGTTGGATTTTGAGACTAGAAATGAGTTGAGGAGGAGAAAATTATGCTTTACATGCAGGGAGCCCTAGACTCCAGACCACAGGTGCCTTGGAAAAGGCAAAATACATTATATTGAGGTGGCTTCCGATGGTGAGTATGAATAGTATGAGGGCAGCGATGATGAGGACAGCGATGAGGAAGCTCAGGTAGAGCAGTCAGCAGAAGAAAAAAAGAAGAAAGCCCCCCATGAGCAGCCCCCAGTTACTTCAGCATCCCTTTCAGGGATTCCCACATGTCACCCTTTTCGTTTGAAGGGAGTGGTTAGAGGACTGAGAATCGTTTGCCTATTAGATACAGGTGCCACCCATAATTTTATCAGCACACGTATGGTCTCCAGGAGGAGGTTACAGGTAGATGGCATTCCCGAGATTGAGGTCAAGGTGGCAGGAGGAGACTTGCTGAGCTGTACAGGGAAGATCTCCGGACTCCTGATTCACTTTGGAGATTATCTTCTAGAGGCGGATTTTTATGTCATTGATTTAGACACTCTGGATGTCATCCTGGGTATGCAGTGACCTACAAACTCTAGAAAGATACACTATTGATCACAAGTTGAAACAATTGGAGTCCATGCAGGATGATCAGCTGATGATTCTTAAGGCCATGCCAGATGATGGGCCCAGATTAGTGTCGACTCACAGGATGGAGGCCATCATGAGGCATAGTGACATGGAGTAGGCAGCCCGGTGCTTCATATCCTCTAAACCCACACCGGATTCTAGGCAGCAGGTTCACATTGATGTCCAAAATGTGCTTGATAAGCACAAGCAGGTTTTTTAGGACATTCACCTCCCAACAGAGGGTTTGAGCACATCATTGAGATGGAGGAGGGCGTTAAGCCCGTGATCACTACCCCTTATCATCATCCTAGGCACTACAAGGAGGAAATAGAGAAGACGATAAAGGAACTCCTTGATATGGGGCACATCAGGCCCAATTCTAGCCCCTTCGCTTCTTCAGTAGTTTTGGTGAAGAAGAAGGATGGTACTCTTCGCATGTGTATTGACTATTGTGCACTCAACAAGAGGACCATTGAGAACAAGTACCCCATCCCCCGAATTGATGAGCTGTTAGACGAGTTACATGGGGCAGTTTACTTCTCAAAGATAGATCTTTGATCAGGGTACCATTTGATACATGTCTGTGAGGAGGATGTTCATAAGATAGCATTCAGAGTCACTACAGGCACTATGAGTTCCTAGTGATGTCATTTGGGCTCACTAATGCTCCTGCTACCTTTCACTCTTGCATGAATCACATATTCAAAAAGTAGTTGCGCAAGAGTGTCTTGGTATTCTTTGATGACATCTTGGTCTTCAGCAAGACATGGGAGGAGCACTTGAGACACTTGGATGAGGTTCTTAGCATCATGGAGAATCAGTCTCTATTTGCAAAAGAATCCAAGTGTGAGTTTGGGTTGACTGAGATCCTCTACCTGGGACATGTGATAGGCGCAGATGGAGTTAAGGTTCACCAGGAGAAGATATAGGCAATTCTTGACTGGCCACCGCCGAGGAATGTGTCAGATTTGAGAGGGTTCCTTGGGTTATGTTCTTATTACAGGAGGTTTGTAAAGGGATTCTCTCAGACAACAACACCCCCACCGATCTCACTCGAAAAGGGGCTTTCAGGTGGACAAGTGAGGCAGAGATAGTTTTTGATAGACTCAAGACAATCATGAGTACGTGCCCGGTTCTAGCACTATCGGATTTCCCTCATCGGTTTGTTCTAGAGTGTGATGCTTCAAGTAATGGGATTGGTGCAGTATTGATGCAGGACAGGCATCCCATAGCATATGAGAGCAGGAAAGTTAAGGACAATGAGAGGTTGTACTCTACGTATGACAAGGAAATGCTTGCCATCATGCACGCCTTGGCTAAATTCAGACAATATCTGGTGGGTGGCAAGTTTACAGTTAAAATGGATCACAACAGCCTGCGCTACTTCTTGGAGCTGAAAGAATCAAATACATATAGTACCCAGTCCCTATTAAAGGACAGGCCCTATTAGGATTCAAGATAAATAAGAGGCTCACTGCCCAGGCACACTGCCCAAATGTGAAGGTTAAATCACTGGACAAGACTGGAAGCACTATATCTTGGAGACAAATTTACAAAGAAAGGAAAGTTACAGAACTGGAAGACAAAGATGGAATCAATGAAGATGAGAGAAGATGAGAACATCAGAGCATATGGACAGAGAATTAATGAAGTGATTACTGGTGTTATGGATTACTACCAGTGAAAATATGAGCACATCAAAGAAAAACCATAACACAATCAATTGTTATCGAGAAAATCCTATTAAGGGAAAAACCCCGGTGGGAATTAGCACCCACAAATAATGCACTGAAGATATTGTATCTCTATTATGAGATTTAGCCATGTTAGGAGCTGATTATTACATATAGTACCCAGTCCCTATTAAAGGACAGGCCCTACTAGGATTCAAGATAAATAAGAGGCTCACTGCCCAGGCACACTGCCCAAATGTGAAGGTTAAATCACTGGACAAGACTAGAAGCACTATATGTTGGAGACAAATTTACAAAGAAAGGAAAGTTACAGAACTGGAAGACAAAGATGGAATCAATGAAGATGAGAGAAGATGAGAACATCAGAGCATATGGACAGAGAATTAATGAAGTGGTTACTGGTATTAGGAACTCTGGACAGCAAAAATGGGTAAGTAAAATCCAGGTGTACGATTTTGACATTGAGTATGTCAAAGGCAAAATAATATTGTGGCTGATGCACTTTCTAGGAGACCCTTAATTGCAACTTGTTGTGTTCTATCTGAGATTTCCGCAGATTGGAGATCCCATTTACTAGTTGAGTATTCTAAAAATACTCAAGCCTGTCAGATTTTGGATGGTCAGTCCCCAGATAACAAGTACAAGGTAATTGATGACATCATCTTCTATAAAGATAGGATCTACCTAGTGCCAGATTCTAAGCTTAAGGCTAAGATAATGAGGGTTGTTCATGATGCGCCCACAGCAGGACATCCAGGGTTTTTCAAAACCTACAGGCAGGTTAGAGAGAGGTTCTCATGGAAGGGCCTCAAGGACGATGTCCTCCAGTATGTCAGAGAGTGTCAGACTTGTCAGCAGAACAAGTACGAACACGAGCATCCGGCCGGTTTATTGTAGCCCCTACCTATTCCAGCTCAAAGGTGGGAAGGTATTTCGATGGACTTTATTACTGGTTTGCCAAAGGTACAAGGCAAGGGCAGCATATTTGTGGTGGTGGACAAACTTACTAAGTTTGCTCATTTCTTTGCTATTGCAGCAGATTGGTCAGTTGCGCAGGTAGCTGAATTATTCTTCCAAGAAGTCTTTAGGCTACACGGCCTTCCCAAGACCATTGTGAGTGGCATGGACAGTAAGTTTCTCAGCACCTTTTGGCAGGAGTTGTTCAGATTGGTAGGCACCGAATTGACTCACAACACCAGTTACCATTCGCAGACAGAAGGCCAGACAGAGATTGTGAACAAATGGGTAGAAGGTTATCTCCGTAATTATGTAGCGGTGTAGCAGAGGGCTTGGGTTAGATGGTTGTATTTGGGGGAATTTTGCTACAACTCCACCTATCACATGACTATTGGCATGTCACCATTTCGAGCTCTCTATGGCAGTGAGCCATTATCTTTTATAGACTTGGCTCTACAGGACAGCAGGGCACCGATTGCGAGAGACTGGCTGCAGGATCATCAGGATATTCAGAGGGCATAGAATCAACAAAAGATGTATGTTGATAAACACTAGATAGAGCGGAGTTTCAAGACAGGAGATATGATTTACCTTTGTCTCCAGCCATATAGGCAAAGTTCTCTAAAGAAGAGTGGGTCAGAAAAGCTCAAGCCCCATTTTTATAGTCCCTATTGCATCTCCAGGAGGGTTGGTGAGGTGGCCTACGAGCTCAAGCTGCCGGCAGACAACCAAATTCATAATGTTTTTCACGTGTCTTGCTTCAAGAAGGTAATTGGACAACAGATAGTTCCTTCTGTTGGATTACCTCCACTTGATGAGAAAGGTAAATTGGTTATGGTTCCAGCTGAGGTGATTGAGGTCAGAGAAAGGAAACTGCGAAACAAGGCTATCAAAGAGTACTTGATTCGATGGAAGGACTTACCGATCATGGATGCTACATGGGAGGGTGAGTCTATTCTGCAGCACCCTGCATTGAGATTGCTTGAGGGCAAGCAATCCTGGGAAGGGCGGACTGTAATGTCCCCTTCTCCGCAGTAGGCCATTATGGTGCCTGATTAGTCTATCTCCCCATCCGGATAGGCTAAGGGCCTCTTTCAGAGGATGCCAGCCAGTCACAGGCCTCAATGGGCGAATATTTATTATTTGGTCTCATTTTCTAAAACTTAGTCACTTTACTTTACAAAGTGATGTTATAAAGTCACTTTATGACTTTAAGTTACTTTTTTTTTAAAAGGTAACCTAAGTGACTTAAGTGAGCACTTTTATCCCACATTGCTTAAGTTGTGTTTTCCCTCACTTCGAGGTTATAAAAGAAAAAGGTTCTCTTGGGAAAAGCACCATGAAATATTATAAACAAAAGGAATTAAATTTTGGTTGCAATTGTGACTGGTTATCTCTTTCTTGAGGACGCAAACCCTTGAGGAAAGCTTGAAAGGTTGGACGTAGCCCCGACATTTCAACAAGGATGGAATCATTCAAATTTCATATTAGAAATTAATTGGTTTACACAGAAATCAGTATATTGCTTTGTATCGTGTTTTGACAAGCAAGTCAGTATAACAACTTTGGCGTCAAGTTCATTGCAGTTTTTATCATTGGATTTTACTTGTTCGGAATCTCCATAGAAGGGAAGCATTCAGATTTAAACTGCAGTCAGTTGGGAATCACAGTGAACTCTATTTGATTGTGGTGTCAATACTAAGCGTAGGACCCCTTAACCACTAAACATGACTTGCAATTAGCGTAGCATACAGTGGTCGATCAGCATTCAGTCCAGCCACGTGAAAAAGACCAAGTCCCTGAGTTGGCATTACAGCCTGTGGCTGTTCATTCTCTCTAGTAGGACACGCCACCTTTCTACAGAAGTCAGGGGGTGTGGTATTTAGTGCTAGACGTGGGTACACAGTCACTGTATCATCTGGTGACGTGAGGTAACAGGAAGGAGATTTGACAGTGACGGTTGGGTGATACGGTTCTCCCTGGACAGAGGCAGCTTTGTGAACGTGGATGTTTGGAGGCTCACGCATTGGCTTAAGGCTTATAGCCGTGTGAAGTAACCACCACCAGGCACAGTCATATGGTGTAAGTTGGCATCGTGTGCTTAGCGGCAGTCTTGGCATCATGCTAGCAAAGTAGCAAGTGCAGCTTTGGGGAGTCATTCTGGTAGAGCACAGGTCGTGGCACCCCCTGTCATCTTGGTTCATCCACAGCACCTTTCCAACCACAGTCCAGCTCCACAGTAGAAGTTACGGCCAACAACATTAATTGGCGTCTCTTATGACAGGTGCATGAATCGAATTAGCTCTCTCTCTTATGTGTAAAGTGTAATACACCGATTGACAGTTTGATATATTTGAAATGTGTAATGGTGTTGAGTATATAACGTGTTAAATAATTAAATGAGTTGTGTTTCCATTCGGAATTCTTCCACTGCTGCAACTTGTTATTACCCTAGACTCTTGTTATTTGGATGTATCCAGCACTAGGGGTATTAGTTCATATATACATTCCTCATTTACGTGCATACATTAAGAAAGTGAATAAGAGACAAGTTACCTATTAGACTCGTTAAACATTAGACAAGTGCCCACTCTTAGAAATCAGAATTATTGAAAACGAAATTTAAGCCATAACCAGCTGAGATTATTACAGTGGTATCTTAACAGTTTGAAAATTGATTGACGTAATGTCTTTGGGAGAAAGAGCAATTTTTTGGTGTAATTAGGCTCTCCACAATGTGAAATGTGAATCCAACCACCCTCAAACAAAACATAAAGAAAATTAGTAGAGTGTTTGACAAAATTACAAAGAATTAAAGTGAAAATTTGGGCAAGATTCCTTTAGGGGATATTATATATTTCCTTCAGCTACAAAGTGTGATTAAACCAAAGTTCTTGAACTCGCCCAAACTCGGCGAGTCCTAGGCAGGGTGACCCTAGGTGAGTCCTAGGGGCCCGAACTCGAACTCGGCCAAGTTTGGGGCTGGACTCGCGTGACTCGCAAGTTTTCAAGTGACCCAACGAATCCCGATGACAGGACTCGGCTGGTGATGCAAATTTTATTTGCAAAAAAAAATCACAAAGTTTTAAGTTAAGTTTTTTGTTCTATTTGTTCTTTGCAACCCTAAAAGGGACTTCATTTCCTTCTATTAGCAAGAAAAGAGAAGAGTGGGTTGGGAAGAAAAACAAGAGTCCATAGAAGTGCAACCAGCAAGGAGGAAGAGCTAAAACTCTTCAACAAATCACATTGAGACAGCATAATACTTGCATTTGGAGGATCAACCAATCCACACCAACAATTGCAAAGAGATCATATCTCATTTTAAGTTTGTTGTAAGAGGTAAGAGTGAAATTTTTTTTAGCTTTCTTTTGTATTTTTTCGTATTTTCTAAACAACAATCATCATTGTTTTTTCATTAAACTTTCCAAATCTTGAAGTTGAATATTTTCCTTTCAAATTCAAATTTCAAACTCCAATGAAAGAACAATCAACAAAACCTACATTTTTTGAGAAGAAATTTGTAAATATGTATTTATATATTATTTCTAAAAAACAATGTAGGGTTTGCTGATTGTTCTTTCTTTGAACGTTGAAGTTTGACTTTTAATTTGAAAGGAAAAGAATCAAGATTCAAGAATTGAAAAGTTTTAAGAACCCTACATTTTTGGGGGGCACAAACCTTAGTTTTTTGTATTAGTTTATAAAACACAATGCACAAATATCAATTTTTTGTAATATTGTCTTCTTGCAGCAGCCTTGAGCTTTTGAAAACCATATTTTTTCCCAATGTCTAGTCTTACTCCACCTAAACCTAAGGTTAAGAAACCACGTCAAAAGGATAAGGCTTGGATATATACCGAAGATTTTCCTAGTAGAACAAAAGGACAAGTTAAATGTAAATATTGTAAAGAAATTAATCATGGTGGTATCAATAGATTTAAATACCATATTATCGGGATACATGGCCATGATATTGAGCCGTCTAAAGTAGAACCTCCCGAGGTTGTTTGTGCATGCTATGTGGCACAAAAAACATTTGAACAATTAAAGGAAACAAAGAAGAGGCAAAGGGAGGAGTTAGTGAGTATTGGTCCTCGTTCAGCCGCATCTGTAGGTTGTGTTGGAGAGGATTCTTATATGCCTTTGTTTCGTCCTAGTGCTTCTACTAGTGTTAATGCTTCTACTTCTGCTCCTTCTAGTGGCACTATTAGCTTTGGTCCTAGAGTTCGGAAATCTAGGTTGGATTCATATTGTGTGCCACACTACTCCTAGTTCACAGCCCTCGCTTGAGTGCATGCTTTGGAACAAGTAGGTCCATGATGCTGCAAAAAAAGCAATTTGTGAGTTTTGGTACTTTTGCAACATTCTATTTGTTGCAGTCGGGTAATTCTTTTTTATTTGATTGTTTTAAATTTAAAATTTATAGTTTGCTTTGTCTAATGAATTTTTATAATTTTATTACACATACTTGTCTTATTTAATCTATTTGTGACAATTCTCCTTACTAGCAAGGCATGATAGATGGCAAGGCCCACTTTTGTTAGAAATGGTTGACACTTAGGTGAGGCTATTGAGGAAGTCATAGGTGAGGTGGGGGAAGAAAATGTAGTTCAAGTGGAAATGGACAATGCAGCAAGCTACGTTTTTGCAGGTAAACTTTTGATGGAGAGACACCCGAGCATTTTTTGGTCTCCATGTGCGGCCCATTGCCTTGACCTCCTAAGTTACCGATGTGCTCCCCCCCACCCCGGATGCGGAAGCGGGTGCGTCCGGAAGCGGAGGCGGCGCCGGATGCGTGGTGGATGCGAGCAAGATGCTCATTCTGGACCTGTGGATGCCCTATGGATGCGTTACAACGCATCCAGAGGGCATCCACAAGCCCAGCATGAGCTTCCTGCCAGCATCCCGCGTGCATCTGGAGGCATCCAAAGACTTCCGCGATGAAAAGAGGAACACGGTGCATGCAATTTATTTTTCTGCAAATTCCATGATCATCGCATACATGAGATGACAATTCTTCTTTTAGGCATTATGTCAACAATTTGAGTGCATTGATGGTGACTCCATATTTTGTATGCAATGTTGTTGGGGGAGTCGTGTGAAACTGAGACTTTCAAACTTATATGCTTTGGTTCGAGAGTTCTGGAAAGAGCCCGACATCCCGACTATATGCTGGACTTCAACGTTGTCGGTAAGTCGCATGGAATTGCAAACTTCTGAACTTTAATTTCAAAGTTTAGGGAAAATGCTAATTGTCCCGGCTTTGCACGGACATTCAAAACACTAAATTCATTTGCGTAATGTTCATCGGGCCCATGTTCATTTCTTAAACAACAATGTGTAGTTGGGTATTTGAATGGTTTAAAGATTTTGCACACCACCCGACTACACATGGAATTCAAAAACTCTCTAAACTTCTAAGTTACCAGATTCCTCTGCTGAGGCCCGGATCCTGGTTTTGGTTCTTCCTGGATCCGAAACCTTGCCGAAATCCGGGAGGAATCTAGAATTTTGGGCGTCAAAAAACGAGCCCACTTTGTGTTTTTTTTTTATTTATTTTTTTATATTCACCATGTAATGACATTTTGAGACTTTTACAAAGTATGAATATGATATAATCATATACTGACAATTATGGATTTATCATTTTATGAGAATCACACTTCTAACTTCTTATTGTTATCATATGTTTGAACTTTGAAGTTTTGAACTAATGATGAATGAGCATTGACATGTTACATGTATGGAATCTATGAATATACATACATATATAAATTTATAATAGATATATATATTTTTCAAAAATGTCTATATATATACCTGCGGAACCAGGATCCGGCCCAAAAAAAATTTTGCCGAATCCCCGAACCCGAACCCGAATCCGAATCTGAACCACAACCAGGATCGGCTACTTAGCTAAACTTAATCAGAAATTCTTCTCAGGTCCATTAATATTATATGATCTATTATTAATAATTATTTATTATTATATGATATTATATAATCTATTCAAATTGAAAATTTGAATATATTATATGATATCATTTATATTATAGTTATATTTTTTATTTATTTAATTTATTGTTTTCAAATATTATTAAATATTTTATTATTTAATCCTTTATTATTAAATTCTTATGTCAAACAGGGACATCACAACTTCTTGCATATAGGAGTAAGATTTATCTTGATCAATGACGAAGTATCATACTTTCAAATGATTTAATTTTGTATATTTCTTGCATTTCTTTGTATGTGTGTATATATACATTCACACGTGTCCAAAACCCCCCCCAAAAAAAATTACGCATCCGCGCACCCGATTCTCGCACCCACATCCACATCTGCACCCGAATCGGCAACTTAGCTAACCTCGTATTAGAGGCTATTGACATGCTTGAATGGGTCAAGACATGCGTTGATAAGGCCAAAAACATTTGCAAGTTTATCTACAATCATGCATTGGTCCTTAGCATAATGAGGCAAAATATGAGGCGGAAGGAGTTGGCTCGTCTTGGAATCACAAGATTCGCCTCAAATTTTATCACATTAAAATCCTTGATGCGGTCAAAGATAGCTTTGAGGCGCATGTTTGTTGGTGAGTAAACTTCCTCAACCTATGCTACGATCACTGCAAGGAATGATGTGGGAGATTGCATTTTTATGAGCCAGGTTTTTGGGCCCCTTGTGCAAAGATTGTGCAGGTAATTTTTTTATAAATTCTACATTATCTTTTGCATTTAATTTATATTCATATTTTTCTTTTGTTTGTGATTTTGGTTATTTTTATTCAAACTAAACTATTACGGCTTCACAATATTTGCAAGTCACTGAGCCTCTAGTAATTCTCTTACGAGTTGTTGATGGGGAGAAGCCCGCTATGGGCTACATATATGAGGGCACGGATAGGGTCAAGGAGGCCATTATATCTGTATATGGAGGAGATGAGAGTATCATCCCATTTGGGCGATAATTGATAGGAGATGGCACCTCCAACTTTACAAGCCCATCCATGCAACCACTTATTACCTCAATCCAGCATACCATTTCCACCCTAATTTCAAGGCGGATGAGGAGGTTCTTACTGGGCTCTATTCAGTGTTAGAGTGGATGTCTACTAGTGATACTGATATCAGAACTACACTCCACGAGATAGAGACATTCGATAATGCACGAGGGGGTTCAGTAGTAATGTGCAAAGCCGCTCACACAGAATTGCAACCAAATAAAAATATATGTTAAGTGCATAATTTGATTTTATGATTTAGTCTTAAAGTTGGAAATGAGATTGATTTTTTCCTTTTTCTTATCTCAGATAGATGGTGGCTAGTGTTTGGTGCTAAAACACTAAACCTTTAGAGAATTGCCATCTGCATATTGAGCCAGCCAAGCGGAGCTTTGGGTTGTGAGCACAACTGGAGCATGTTTGAGCACATTCACTCTAAAAGGCGCAATAGACTATTTGTGGAGAGGTTGAATGATCTAGTATTTGTTCATTACAACCTTTGTCTTAGAACGAGACAAATTTTGGACAGTGAGTCCACCCCGATCACGCTAGAGGAGGTCGATCCAAAATCTGAGTGGATCACTGAGTCTACGGATCCTATCTTTACTAACGAGGACCTTGAGTGGATTGACCACACGTATAGAGAGGTTGAGGTTGTGGCCATGTCAAAGGAGGATAGAGCACGATCAAACACAAGCACAAGCACAACTGATGTTGATCAGAATGGCGCCTCACAAGCATAGACTATGGTTATTCATTCATCCGGGACTTACCTTAGACACCTTTGTAAGAGGGATGCAAGCTCCTCTAAGGCTGAGGCTGAGCCATAGACTTGTTTTTGTTTTGATATATGTTTGGAACATTTGATGTCATGGATTTCATATTCCATGAGTTTTATATACATTTGACAATATTTATAATTTTATATATCTAATTTCGCTATTTCCTTCGGCTACAATTTGTGTTTATACTTATGTGATCGATGTATACTTGTTTATGTTGTCAAATTGCCTTTTATTTGATGATGTTATTGTGTCTTTAAGCTTTATTCAATAAAGGGTGCATGAAACAAATTTTAAATCCTTAAAATCTCTAACTTTCTTGGGTTTTTTTCACTTTGTCGAGTTTTGCAGAGTCCCAAGTCGGTTCAGCCTCTCCAAGTCCGCGCCAAGTCTGAGTCCGCACCAAGTCCGAGTCTAGGAACTTTGGTTTAAACTTATGTGTTCAGTACATAATTGTGTATGTGATCAAATTAGCTTCTATTTGATGGTATTATTGTGTCTTTAAGGTTTATTTAATAAAGGGTGCATGAAACGATTTTTTTAATCCTTAAAAATCTTTGAATTTCATGGGTTTTTCGCTTTGCCAAGTTTTTGCCAATTTTTTTCACCAAGTTTGAGTTTGAGGCCGAGGGTGAATCATGCTTGTCAATCTCAAGTCGAGTTCAAGCCTTGTTTCTATGATATAAGCTCTTGGGTGGTTTTAGTAGTATAGGATATTCTACTTATTTTTGGGTAGAATAGATTTTCCAACTTTCTTGTTTGTATCAAGTTATATCCTCATTATTATTGTTAAAAGTGAATCCCTTCAATAAATTTAGAATTTTTTACTCTAAAATTACTATGTTTTTGTTTCAGCCTATGGACCAAACGGTTCAAATCTAATCTAAACCAAACATGGATCCAAGTTCAATTTGGCAAGGGATCTAACCAAGGTTCGTCAAAAGCTTTGTATGTTTGTCTAGGATAAGCCTAATCCCAAATTTCATCTCCCTCTGCAATGAACCAAAAATAAAATGATGGTTTTCTAATATGTTTTTGGCTATTTCAATTGTTTAATGTGCAGCACAAAAATAGAATCTCTCTGTAATCCACCTATTACAGATTCTCAAATTCTCTAATTAACCACCTGAAGCAAAACCCATAATCCAACCCTCTTGTCATAGGTGGTTTGCCACAAAGTCTACATATAGGTATATGATTTTAAAATGTTTTTGCACAGGAAAATCCAACCCCCAATTTTAACATTTTGAATTCGTGACTGAACCTTGAACTAGTACTAGGATTTGTAACTTAGATCTATTATCATGGGAGGGAGCCTTAATCTGTCACTTTTCTGATCCAATAAAATAAATTAGCAATCTCAAAATTAATATACAAAATCCATATTATGAACACTGTCACTTTCTTTCACTTTATATTTCTTCGCCATTTACTTGAAATTAAAATTTTATTTTAAAAAAATTCCAAACCTTTTCAGATTATATTTTAATTAATTAAAATCCTATTTAATTTTAGCCTGCTGAGTTATTCTCAAGAAAGTCTTTTGCTACTATTATACAGACTAGTCAACTGCATTAACACTTTTTTACAAAATTTGAATATTTCAATAGTTGTTTAAATTTGACAGTCAAAAGGCCATAATGTTGGATTAAGTTTGATGAGCAAATGAAGCACCTGGCCTTGAAGCACTTAACCTTCCAATTCTCATAGCTTTAGCATACTAAATTCAATGAGCCTGTCCTTAAAACACTATAATATTGGTTCAAAGATGTACATGTGGATATACACTTTCACAATTTTACAGCATTCATCTATATTTTTTATACACCTGAAAAAGGAGGAATCTCTCACAAGGTTCCTTATTCCTAATCAGCTTCAATCACATGCATCAGCAACACATTTTGCAGTCGTGTCACTGCTCCCTTTGCCTAATTTGCAATAATTGCATTAGTGGCATGGTCTTCAGTCATATCACTGCTCCTTGTGCCCAATCAACCTTGATCGCCTGTATCAGCTTTGTAGCCACATAAACTACTACTTTTGCTCAATCAGCCTCAGTCCCTCGCATCAGTAGCACATTTGCCTATTGTGCCACTGCTCCTTGTGGCTTAGCAGCCACATCACCACTTCTTGAATATGAACAGCAGATATAACATTAGCAGCACAGTTTACAATCACATCACTGCTCCTTGTTCCTAATCAACGATTATAGCATCATCTGGTAAGGCCTTGTGGCTGATGAGCCTCCATCATCTACATCACCAGGACACTACATAGTTGCATCACTGCTCCTTGTGTTTGATCAAAAGCTGTTGCATCAACAACACACTTTGCAGTTGTGTAACCACTTATTGTGTCTACTTAGCTTCAATCATCTGCATCAATACCATCCTTTCAAGTCACACTACCACTGCCTGTGGCTGATTAGCACTTTTAGAATCAACATCACTCTGCAAACGTGTCACCACTCCTTATGAGTGATCAACAGTTACAGCATCGACGGAACACTTTGTAGTCATGTCACTGTTCCTTATACCTAATCAATAATTATACCATCAGCAGCACAGTTTGAAGATGCGTCATCACTCTTTGTACATGATTAGCAGTCATTACGTCAGCAACATACTTTGTATGTTGCATTGATACCATCTGTGCATAATGATGCAAAACTGTTCTTTTGCATTGTCAATTTGATCCCATTTTTCATTCTGTAGAAAAAATCTGGGCTCAATGTTCAGAAGTGTCAGCACTCCTTGTGACTGATCAACAGTTATATCATCAGCATCACACTTACAGTCAAGTCACTGCTTCTTGTACGGAATCAGCAATTATAGCATCAACAGCACACAATGCATATGTGTCATCACTCTTTGTACATGACTAGCGGTCATTGCATCAGTAACATACTTTGTACGTAGCATTGCTACTATCTGTGCCTGATGATGCAAAACTGCACTTATTTTGCACGATCAATTTAATCTCATTTTTCATTTTGCAGAAAGAACAAGAACAAGGGTTCAATGTACAGATGTGTCACTACTCTTTGTGTTTGATTAATAGTTATAGCATCAGCAGCACACTTTGCAGATGCATCATAACTCTTTGTACATAACTAGTATTCATTGTGTGAGTAACATACTTTGTGTTGGTGTGAGCAGGGGCATTACCTATCTGATTTCCCCCTTTGTAGTGTGAACAAGGTACATTATCTAACCTGTTTCTAGTTAGGTCCTTTTCACACATGTTCACATGTTAAGTTTACTTAGGGAGCTAGGAATCTTTCTAAATGTATCTATGTGTCTTGTGATCTTATCCTATCACTTGTCTCATTGCATAGGATTGAGACACTTATCACAATCCTAGTGAGTCATATCTCTCAACCTTCCCTATATAAGCAAGCCACCATATTTATATTTTATAATCTTTAACGCACCATAGTCAAGCAATATTTTGCTCTTGTGGAAGGCATCTTTTGGTTTTGCAGGTGATTCTGGGAGCTTAAGTCCATTGGTGACTCTAAAACTTTGTATGTTGCATCACTATTATTTGCGCATCCAGAAACAAAAATGCACTTCTTTACCCCCATCAATTTGATCTCATTTTTCATTCTGCAGAAAGAACAAGAACCAGGGTTCAATGTCTCTATCCACAGCAGAAGTAAAGCTTTTTCTCAGCAGAAGTAAAGCTTTTTCTTACACCCTCATCAGTCTCTAGAATCAACTTGCACTTGAAGAGCTAGCCTCTAGTAGAGATGGCCAGTTAATTTTGTTCCTCAAAGACCTCCGATCAATGCTAAGAGGAGATGTTAGCATGCATAATATTGTCTTCAACCTTTACATACATTCTCAATTAAACTACTGCTCCATGTGGTACAGATTATGGTCATCTTAATTGGTACCATATAATTTGTGTTTGGAGTCTACACATATTAATAAGCCCACTTGTGTTAGGTGGCCTACATGTGTGAGGTGCACTTTAACATTATATTGGGATATATGCCTGAATTAACTCTGGCTCTCCTTTTTCATGGGTAGGGATGGTGTATAAATAGGGGGCATTCCATTCATCATTGCACTCATCCAATTTTGATTCATTAATTCTTATCACGGAGTTGAAGGTTTCTAGCAGCATTCAAGGGTTTCTCTCCAAATTCTTCTGTCTCATTTTTTCCCTTTTTGTTGTCAGTTCAAGCTTACATTAGTTCATTGCTAGAGTATATTTCTATCCATTTATACATGTCAAACTGAATTTCTATATCAATAAAGATTTTGACTCCATTCTTAGCCTTTTCTTACACTTTTTTGCTTTTAAGGACTACATACTGGCACATATATCTTTTGATTTTTTATTTCCTCAGGCTTAGAAATCCAGATGCAAATGCTTCTTAGCAACTGATATCACTTCAGCTTCCTCTAGCTCACGGTATAATACTTCAAGCTGTCTATTCTTTTTCTGACAATGAATAGATTTATGTTTCAGAAACAGGAACTTGACTAATATTAATATCAGCTGGCTGCTTTTTCGCCCACAATTTCATTGACCACCTTACTTCTCTTACTTTTATCTTTGTTGTTTGTGTACCCGCTGTTGTATTATTATTATAATTTATCTCACACTCAAAGGTTTTATTCTCTAACAGTGACGTAAAATTTCCTCAAGTTTCTATGTCAGGTTCACCAATGATGAGATACCATAAAGTTTGAGTGGATTTTACAGCATACATAGGAAAATAGTAATACAATATAACAGCAATGGTCAATCAGTTAAATGTCCCAAACCGGGTATTTCCCAAATTTCCACAAATATATCTCATACAGATTTAAACAAATACATTCATGCAATAAACCATGGATTCAAAAGTAATAAACCAGCAATATATTACATTAAAGTCCTCAGCAAATATTATTGCATTATACAACAGCAATACAATAACAGTGGGATTTCTCACAAACCAAATCAGAACTACAATATGCAACAAAATATCAAATAACAAAAAGAACCTGGAAATGCAATGGTGAACTCTGTTGTGAATCCACCCCGCGATGAACTGGGTTTCCATCCAATCCACCGAGAAAGCCTGAAGGTTTCCGTCCTCAGGTTTCAGAATCAAAAGCTGAAGCTCTCTGGATTCTCCAAGAGAAAATGAATTCATAAACTAAACATATCTCAAATGAGTCTCCATTCTTCCTTTTAAAGCAATAGTTGTGACTCTTCAGTTTCCCTTCTCTATCTTTTCATATTCTCCCTTTTTGTCACTTTTGAAGTATACATCCATTTAATAATAAAGTGATATAATAATAAAGTATGAAATCTTCTGGCATTAAAATGGATGACCAAACGAACTCGGAATAGGACGTGTGATAGCTTGTCGGAAAGCTCTCGGCGAAACGCTCCAAGTCCAATAATGAAATGCCACGAAGACTGAACTCTGTCGACTTATTATAAATAGTAAGTATCTAGAAACCCTGCGGAAACTACTCTGATTGGCCTAAAACTGGAATTCTCTACGCCAAATATCATACTGACCCCAGTCAAGCCCTGGTTAGCCTATCGGGCCAAGATAAAATGGCTAATGAGACACAGAAATAATGTGCCCTAAAAAGGGGACATTACAAATCCTCCCTTCTCGGAGATTGCTTGCCCTCAAGCAATCGGTATCTGTATGCTGAGACCACAATGCCTGGATCCCATACCAACCTCAAGGAAGCTGCTCCAATCTGTTGCGCAAAACTGACACAAACAATTTGTCCAGACTTGTGGAGCCAATCATCAAGACCACACAGCAATAATGCAATAATCAAACTAATGTCGGGGTCCCGAATCTCCCCATGTGTCCGATCAGTCGAATCAACCTGCCCTGTCCTACCATCATCTGTGAGCAGATCCTCAATCCACCTTGGAGCCTCACTCCAGCTGAAATCATAAGCACTACTAAGGTCATATGAAGGTGAGAACCTAACATTTTGCCAACCAGCTCCCTGAATTATCGCTAACCAGGAGAAAGTTCCTCCTGGGTCCCACAAACAAAAGGACCACCCATCTCCCCAGCTGACTGAAATATCCTGTCGATCCATGCCCATAATAAGTGAATTGCCCAAAAAGTCCAATTGCCACAACATTGTCCCTCCAATATGTAACCCAGACCAGAAATTGTACTGAAGAAGCAAACTACTAGAACTGCAGGACATGGTTTCCTTCATCATGAAGGGAAGTGGATCAAACCAATTCCTCATCCCACACCTATGCAATAATCGGAATAGAAAGTCCTCCGTCGGTGGGCTGATAGGAAACAAAATACATCCCATACAATGTGGCCATAATGTGATGTACTAACCGACTCCTCTGGGAATCCTGGGAATCATGAATCGGTACTAGGATTCCATAACTATCTCTCTATACCGAGTCATACAATGCACATCATTGTGTGAAAAATTAACACCATCAAGCACGATCAACATACCAAGCTCAACAAAATCCCATATTGAATAGACTCTACCCAAACGTCACCATCATGCTCAACATCTGTGATGGTAGAGTTACCATAGGCACTGGATGAATCGTTACGGTAGTGTGGCTGCGTCCCAGATGTGTGAAGAGGAGAGTGAATCAAGGGAAACTCATCAACACTGTCTTCTCTCCTTATGTACTCCTTGGCCATACTGATAGCCAATTCTCTATGCAAGGCTGATTTGCAATCAGCATTATGTCCAACTATCAAAAGTGACAAGGTAGTTGCCTCCTGGATGCAATCAGCAGCCAACTGAAAAGTACTCTCCTCTGAGATCAAGAGTTGGGACTCCTGATCGATTTCAAAGGGTGTTCCATCCTCCAGCTCAAATAGTGGATTATCAAACATCCAATCAGCACTCATCTCAAAGAATAAGTTATCAATCAACTTGAGTTCTGTATTTTCACTATGCTTCATCCCATCAGTCTGCTCTCTAAAATAATTGGCCTTCCGTTCAATTCTTAAATCTTGAATGCCAACATCATGCTGAATCATAGGATTATAACAGTGATTAGAGTCATTTTCCTCATGCCTTTCCTTAATTGCTGCTACAAAATCAGACTGGAAGCAACTTGAATTTTTCATTTGCACCTCATACGATTGAGTGTCCTCAATGCCTTGTTCTAATTTTTCTTCATGTGGCTGATCAATCGCTATTGTTTTTGCAGATTCCATGACATAATACTCATCAACCTCCTTGTTACCATGAAGACTCATGTATTTCACACCCATGGATGCATGAAATGATTCTTCTTCATCTGTACCATCCTTATGTTCGCTAAA
>MU227372.1:2008969-2042507 GCA_018584345.1 Thuja plicata | reverse complement strand
TGTTTTTCAAAGTGTTATGGCAATTGAGAAGTTCATCTTGCATCACCTTAATGTCTTTGATTTCTGCAGCGTGGTCAATGTTATCATCTAGGTGACGTTTGATGCCCGAAGCTTCAGCCATAAATGTCACCATCTGAAGCTCAAGAGCCGAGTGTTTCTTAGTAAGAATGTCGAGATCATCTTTGAGTCTCGTGTTTTCTGTTTCAATAGCAGACAGTCTGTCTAAGATTTCCTGAAAGCCATCCTTCGACATCCTTTGTTGATACTTCAACAATGTGGTGGGCGTTTCTGCAACCATGGAAACAGAGAAGCAGAGAAACAAGAGGGAGCAGCACAGGATACCCGAAAAGGAAGGCTCGCGAGACAGAGAGAAGGTGCAGGCGTGAGGCACACAATAACAGACGCAGACAGCAAGAACGGCGAGAACTGCACAGCAACAAGATGCAGACAGAACAAACAACGCCCGCACCAAGAAGGAGCCCATGGACAATGGTCGTCGCAGCCAGAACAAGATAAAAGAACCACCAGGCCGGGAAGAGGAAGCAGAAGAAGCACGCGCGGCTGAGGAACAAGGAACAACGAACGACGACACAGGCCCGACACACGCGAGAAACAGCTACGGGCAACAAGGAATGCCGAGAAAGGAGCGACGGGCGACACGGACAGCAACGAAGGAGTCGCAAACCATGAAGCAGGGTCTCAACACAGGCCGCAGCGGCCGAAGGCCGTCGCGGGCATTCTTGTCGCAGTCGCGGGCATTCTCGGTTTATTTTCTTGGAATGTGACACGATAGCCTTGATCGGCTAAGCTTGAAATAGAGACTAAATTCCTTTTTATACCTGGTACAAATAGGACATCTTTCAATAGTAGAGTAGCCTCTGATTTCAACTTGATAGAGAAGGTCCCGATTTTTGCCGGATGAGTAGAATTATCTCCAATTGTGACTTCTTCGGAGGAATCTTCTTCTAGAGTTTCAAATTGATCTCTGAATCCTATTATATGTCGAGATGCTCCATTGTCAATTATCCAAGTATTCTTGCTTGAGTTAACTTCACTTGATGACGCCAAGAAGAATAATGATACTTCTGCTCCTTTGACTTCGGCTAATGCTGCTTGAATTTTATTTTCTTGGAATGTGACACGATAGCCTTGATCGGCTAAGCTTGAAATAGAGACTAAATTCCTTTTTATACCTAGTACAAATAGGACATCTTTCAATAGTAGAGTAGCCCCTAATTTCAACTTGATAGAGAAGGTCCCGATTTTTGCCGGATGAGTAGAATTATCTCCGATTGTGACTTCTTCGGAGGAATCTTCTTCTAGAGTTTCAAATTGATCTCTGAATCCTATTATATGCCGAGATGCTCCACTGTCAATTATCCAAGTATTCTTGCTTGAGTTAACTTCACTTGATAACGCCAAGAAGAATAATGATACTTCTGCTCCTTTGACTTCGGCTAATGCTGCTTGAATTTTCTGTTTCTCAGGACAGTATCTATGAGTATGACCAAACTTATCACATTTGAAACACTGTATTTTGGAGAAGTCTCGGTTTTTGTGATTTTTATTGGGATTCCCTACATGGCTTGTGTTAGAATTTATTTTCTTATGTTTAAACTTCCTCTTATTGCTTTTGAAGTTTGAGTGGGTATGTAGAGCTTGAATCTCATTTCCTTTGGTAGGCCCGATCCCTCTTGATTTTAACCGAGATTCCTCTTGAGTGCAATCATTCTTGAGCTGATCAAACTTGGGTAGAGAAGGACGTCCAGTTATACATTGAATAAACGATTCCCATGTGATGGGTAACCCTCTAAGGGCTATCAATGTTAACTCCATGTCATCAACATTATTTCCAATAGTGGAGAGTTGATCTCTTAGTTCTGAAATTCGAAGAAAGTAAGATTTAATAGTTTCCCCTTTATACATTTTGAGATTTAGAAGTTGTTGTTTGAGAGTAAGCAATCTGCTTGTATTGTTAATCTAAAATGTTTCTTGGATAGTCTTGAATACTTCATAGGCGGTTTTAAGTCTCGCTATGGAGGGGAGTATATGATCTTTGACAGCATCAATTATAATCTTCTTTGCTTTGTTGTTACGTCTATTCCAAGTTGATTTTCCTGGTTCTTCTTCTAGCATGCTTTTGTCTTCTTCAACATAAGAATCTAACTCAAGTTCTTGAAGCAGGGTAAGAATTCGAATTTTCCATGAGAAGAAGTTAGAGGCACCTTCGAGTCTGTCTTCTACTTTAATACTGCTGGCCATTTTAATTCTTCTTCCTTCTTTTATAATGAAATAATAAGAAATAGAAGTTTTAGCCTTTAAGGATTTTCTTCTATTGAGGCTCTGATACCATGTTAGGAATATGAGACCTTTAATAGAGAAAATCTGATGCTGATTACTGTGTTGTATACTGTGTATATTTTTCTGATTATATATTGTTGTATGTTGCAGAGGAGAAGACGATGTCGTATTAATTGATCGCTTTCCTCTCAACATACAATCCATTAAATACCATCCAATAGACATGTCTACGTAGAGACATGACTCTACGTGGCTTCGTGGCTGAAGCCACATAGAGCCATGTCTGTACGTAGACATGCCTTATCGTGGAGCGTTGCATATTATGATCGAGCAGATGTATTAAAACATAGGTTACGCTTAACTATCGTTTGATAGTTAACGTAACATATTCATATGTTACGTTAACTATCAATCGATAGTTACATAACAATAACTTTGCACATATCGACTAAGTCGATCACTATCATTTATTAATGCCGCTCGGTTAAATAGACCACTGTCTATTTATATATAATAATGATATTATATATATATATATATATATATATATATATATATATATATATCGATAGAGCAATAACAATATAACTTATTTGATTATATCAATCAAATCGATGCTATTGTTTTAACAATATAATGTATTTAATTCTTTTGTTTATCTTTTTCCCCAAATCGTTTATTTTGAATAAATAATATATGTATCTCTAGACATACCTTTTTTCTGCAAATTTGTCTCCATTGGAGACTCGCAAGATTATAGCACTGGGTGATACGTAATGGCACCTCCAACTGGAAAAGGGATTTTGTCCACTTCCGCCCAAGCTCGAGCGTTTTCATCCTCGGGTTCTTGAAAGCCAACTGCCTTCCATCATCTTCCAACATTAATTTCCTAAATGATTTCTTTGCTACTCCAAAGCATCATTAAATAATATTATATGACATATGCACGGTCAAAGTTAATAAAGTGACTTCAATTCATCTTCCCCTAAAGTCACTTCATTGATTATTAATATTAGGTTTAATTTAATTTTAGGTACTAGTAATAATTAATTATTATTTAATTCCCTTTTTGGAAATATTTGAACTTTGGAAATTAAATAATACTTTATCTTTAATTCTATCTATAATGTGACCTTATAAGTCCTCCCACCCAAAATTGTTTGCACTCAAGCAATCCGACACCAGGGTCCCATATCAATCTCGGAGTTCAGTATGAACTCATGCTGGAAATAGTATGCTGCAAGATACCTGCAACTGCTAACTACTTATCTCTCCTAGAAATCAATAGAATAAATGTGGGGTCCCATGAGGGGGGCTTCAGAATCTATTAAAAGGTCCCATGAAATCAAAAACAAATTGCTGCAGAATTAATTGGAATCTTTTCCTCAAAATAGCAGCCCGTGAATTTTTAGGGCTGCAGATTTGAGCAGGTGGGAAAGGTGGGGGGCTAGACCCAGCAACTTAGGCTTTTTCCTGCCACTTGTCAAGTTATCTGAAATTTTTTCAATTTTTATCAATTAACTTTTTTACTTTTTATATTTATTTGCGTGAATTGAATATGCTAAAAAAATCATGAGACAACTAGCGTCCATAAATTTTGGAACTTAAAATTTTAAGCCAAAACTGCACTACAAAATTCATAGGACCACCCGCTTAAAAATAATCCTAAAAAATCTCAACATCACCCATTGAATTTTTTTAGGAAGCCCCCCTCCATGGGACCCCGGCCTAATCATCTAATACATTCGGCCAAATTCACCATCTTCTTTTTGAACCTTACCCAATGTTCATTGTGCCACTCTGATTCCCCTGTGACTCCCAAAAAAATGTATGCGTTGATGCTTGTTAAACCAACAATAAAGGCATCCACTTTATTGTGTACAATTGGAAGGTCGTAAATTTTTAAAATGGATGAATATCCATCAATTTAGGAAGCTAGGTTCCTCCCCTAGGACCCCAAGGGTATGGGTCCTGGCTCAGTTTGTTAGGGGTTCGAGCAATAGCGGATCCTGATTGTGGGTCGAGCCCAGACAATTCCAGGTGGACCACAAAGAATTTCAGACAGTTACAGAATTTCTGCCACAATTTTTTCAAAATTTCAACCGGGAATTTTGTTGGGTCTCCTTTGAAAATGGTTTGTATTAGAGAAAGAAGGCTATAATGTCGCCTGCAGGAGATTTTTATCAGAGTCCGTGGGAAACGCAAAGTGATTGCTAAAATTGTCTGTAGTTGAAAGCTACACCTTCTCATTGTAAATAATCCTTCTCGGTGACTGATTCAAGTAGATGTACTTCGCACTGTTGCTATTTGTAAGATGGACAACATTATTGGAGACTGCAGCATCACCAACAAATCCAATTCCATCTGTTTTTGAATCCTTGAATTCAGGGTTTGAATCCTTATAGACCTTGTTGTGACCTATTCACAACTCGCCCATTTCAAAAGGGACCCCTATCTTTTCGCTCCTTTGGCCCCTTTTGTTTTGCCTCTTCTCGGTAGCTCTAGCTCCGGTCTCTTGAAGTTCCTCTATTTTTGAGAGAAGTGGTGGTCTTGATTTGGTCTAGATTAAAGAGAAGTTTCCTTTGCCCCTTTATTGTTTCAGTTTTGAAATGTTTCACCCTTGGAGAGCACCCAAGCAGGAGGCAAGAAATTTTGAGAGAATCCATCAAAGCGGCGAAGTATTGATTTAAAGAGCTTGAAAACATTGAAATGGAGAAGTCCGACAAATGTAGGGTCGCCAAGTTTCAGATTTAGAGTAGTTAAAACATTTTGAAACAGGGATTCCACCATGATCTTATTCACGACATAAATTTCTGTCCTATTCTAGTATAAGCTAGTTAATTATGGTTCATAGCAAGCAATAAAATGATTCCAAGTAAAAATCAGTCAAAATGTATCAATCTCGCCTGCAAACACAACACTAGGTGTTGGAATGTATCGAACAAAAATAAAAGACAATTGATGCATTTGAAATTCCACCTGCTAACAAACACAAAGGCTGAAAATGATGGTTCTACCTGGCAATGAGTGATTATTGCAGAATTTCTAGGAACTCGGCAAGTTGTGAGAAATCTATCTGGAGGCTGTGCACAAGAGAATGTTTGAGAATTCCGTACAAAATATGAAGGAGGTCTGCAAGTTCTAGTTGTTGAGAAGTCACGCTCGAATGGGGGAAACCTTTCACTTCAATGTTGCAAAGCCTATCTTCATTCAATAAGTACTTTCCAGAAATTGAATTTTGTCTTCAGGATTAAAGATGCACCCGAGGGTACCATAGCAACGTTGGCAAAGGCAAAATCCACGGCCAAGGCAGAATAATGTTACATGCACATGTCTTGAGGCATAGAACACAGAGAATCTATCCCAAGTGGAGAATTTGTTTGCAATTATAAAGCAGGTCCTGGGGAAGGAATGAATTTGCATCCTGACCAAGAAAATTCCCAGAACGGGCTTTCAAATGTGTTCAAGAGCGCAGATCACTGCAAGTAAAGGAAACAAATAAGATGAAAGCATGTCCGAGCATATTTTAAAGCAAGGAGCAGGTTACAATGTTTATCATAATCTTCTACTGCCACCCCAGCGTAATTCCTCCCAAACTCAGAAGTCCGCTTATGATGAAGGGAGAATGTCCACAGTGAAGCCTGAACCAAAAAAATGCAAAAAATAAAGTGTTTGGTCCACTGGAATGGAGGAAGAGTGCTCATCGCACTTTGCAGTGGATAGAGAAGTATATAGCAGGCTTCAACCCGGAAATCGCATTCGAATGAGTAAACGATCCATAGTCGAAGCCCAAAAATATCAGGGCATTTATCGAAATGAATGAAAAAACATCATAAGGGATCATTCGCTGCCACCAATCAAGGAACGATGAGGAAAGGAGTTGCTGTCATCGTTGCTGCAGACCTCCAAATGCACCTCCCCAAACTCAGGGATGCACTAGGTTTTTCAACAGCAAACACACCCAGCTCAATCAAATGGAGGAATTTCTAGAGCAAATGTCCAAACCCGCGACAAAAGACCTGTCCAGCGCATTTCCAAGGAAGTAGAAAAATGAACGAAGAAAGGAAAAATCGTCCACTAAGCCAGAAGCGCGCTCAAATGCATTCCTAGGCGCATTTTTCTTCTGGTCGGGGAATGAACGGATAAAGGAAAAATCCCCGACCACTACCAATTCCCGCTCGCGCATATTATGGAGCGCATTTCAACGCATTGGGAGGATATTCAACACAATAAGAAATCCTCTATCACTCACAAATCCCGCCCCCGTGAATGACGGAGCGCGAAACAAGCATTATGAAGGAATGGTGATTGAAACAAAATCCACAATGACCACTGAATCCCGCCCGCGTGAATGAAGGAGCGCGATTTCACCTCTCTAATGGAATGTTGGAAGTGAAGGAAAATCCACCGTCACTCCCAAATCCCGCCTACGCACAATCAGGGGCGCAATTCAACGCACTCCAAGGAAAGTCAAACAAATAGAAAATTCCTCCAACACCCCCCAAATCACAGTTTTCATGAAGTCTTGGAAAGCTTTTAGAGGAAAGAAAATCCGCCATCGCTCCCATATCCCACTTGACAATTAAAAGGGGCGCAATGTTCACTATGTCAAGGGATACCTGCCCAAATAAAATCCACACGTGTAAAAACGCGCACCTCGTGTGCATCCGACGCTAAATGGTCCAAGTCAAGGAATTCCAATGGTGAGGAAAAATCCTCCACTTCCCCCAAAATGCGCTCGGAGGGGTCAGAGTAATATGGAAGAAATTTTCAGAACATTTCCGAAATGTTGAAAAAATTGGAAAATTTCTCAAAGCTCGGAAAATTGGAAAATTTCTCGAAGCTCGGAAAATTGGAAATTCCGAAATGTTGAAAAAATAGGAAAATTTCTCTAAGTCGTGAAAATCCCCAAAATCGCGGAAAATTCTAAAGTTTGGAAATCTTGGAAGTTTGGAAATTTTGGGAAATTTGGAAAATCTCGAAAAAATTGGAGAATTCCAGAAAAAGATTGGAAGTCATTAAAAATTCAAAAACCTTGAAAATTTCTCGAAGCTCAGAAAAACTTGAAAATTCCAAAATTTGAAAAAAGTGAAGAATTCCAAAATCGTGCAAAAAAAGAACTCTAGAAAGTTCGAAAAACTCAAAATTTTGGAAAAACCTAAAAATCTCCAAATTTGAAAATTTTGATTTTGGATTTAAAGACTATTAATTAAATATTGAATTTCATTTAATATTTAATTAATAGACTTTTAAAATGATGTGAAGATGGCAATTCAGAAATAAAGCACCAATTAAATATCAATTTTATTAATATTTAATTGATAAATTTGAAAATCCATAAAAGCCAAAAATGCAAAAAACAGAAAAAAAATCGCTTTTGGGATATCTTGGAAGAAAAGAAATTCCAAATTAATTAAATATTGATATTTTCTTGATATTTGATCAATAAACCTTCGAAAATTAAAAAAGCGATAAAATAAGATAGGAAATTAAATTAAATATTGGGTTTTATCCATATTTAATTAATAAATCGAAAAAAGTGACAAATTAATTTTAAAATTTGGAAGATTAAAAAGGGAATTAAATTGCTTTTTAATTTGATATTTGGAAAAAATTAAATATTGAAATTTATTTATTTTTCTATATTAAAATCGGAAAATCAAAGAAATTGGATAAAATCGAGAAACTTCCTCGTGAAGTAAAAGCACTCAAAGAGGCAATCTTCCCAAAAAAATGGAAAAAAATAGAGACATGTGGCGTTTGTGAGAGAGAACCTTCGCCTAAATTAACAGCTTCCTAAATTTAGCCTCCCGTTTTTAAAGCAGCTTTTCAGGGTTTCAGTTTATATATGAAAGCTCTCTCTCTCATTTTGTCATTACACGAAGTTTAGGAAAACGAATTGAGAGTTATTTAGGAATCGAGAGGATTCGAGTGAAGATTTTCTTGAAAGTTGAGCAAAATTCTCAAGGAATGAAAAATTTAGTGAGAGAAAATTCCGGCAAAGTGAGAATTTCACTGTTTTCAAAGAATGTGAAGGTTTCAAAATCCAGTAGAAGAGGAATTTTTTCAATAAGTTTGTGAAAAGAGCATAGTTTCTTGGAGGAGAGAGAAAATCCAATTCTGAAGGAAAAAATGAAGTTTGGTCAGATTTTTTCAGAATTTTCTCCTTTTTCAAGGATTGGTCTGCTTTTTTCGTTTTCCTGCACAATTCTTATGTTGGTTTTGTTTTCTTTTGTTTTGCAGGAATGGCCGAGCCTAGACGAACGAGCATGACAAGGAAGCAGCTAATAAAGAATGAGCAAATAAGCTTTTAGCCAGAATCCAAGAATGTTTCAAGGTGGGCAGAAATTGGAGATACTAGCCTCGGGTGCCTAGACATGACTGAGTTTCACAGAAGGATGTTTGGGTATAAAGATCATCAGTCGACCCATTTGGCCACCCGGATTGTGAACAGCGGAATTGTGGCTGCAGCTGGCTTTCTTCCGGCTTTTCAGCATTTTGAGTTGATCGTGGAATGCCCTAAACACTTCAATTCAGAAGACAGAACGATTGAAGATGCAGATGGAAACATCATTGCAAACCTTTCTCCAACAGCGATTACTGAAGCATTTGGAATCCCTTCTTCAGGGAAGTTGGTATTAAAGACAAAGGAGCAAGCACAGAGATTTCACTGAAGGAGTTCAATACTATGAAAACGTCATGACAAATGGCTGAAAAATAATAGATCCCATCACTCCAAATTGCCAAAGGAGTTGGTATGGCTAGATTTACATTGAGAATACAGTGTCTTAATCATGTTGCTGAGCAGGATTTTTGGCATACCACAGTCTTATCTGTTCGAATCCTGGATGTGGTACTTTGTCGAGCAGGTAGTTGAGAAGCATAATCATATGGACTGGGCTGGAATTGATCAGTGACAACTTGAGTGAGTAGTTGGTGAACTTGGAGCAATCACAGAAGTTTTATATGAGCTCCTATGTCATATACATGTTGGCACGGAACACGAGGTATGATGGACTGCGGTGTAAGGGAGCAATCGGAAGTGGCACTTCATGTTTGAAAGTCCACGAGTGTTACCCTCAGTTTGAGTGCCAATGATGCCTTCACGATGCGAATTGTGAGGACTTTGGAGAAAAGATTGCACATGAGATTATCTGACGGAGCAATGAAGCTCGTGGAGGAATACGGAGCCTAGATTATTAAGTTTCCCACTTTCTCCTATATCAGAGTGCAAGGATTTTTGGCACAACCGTACAAGCTGCCAAGATATCCTACTGACAAGATGGTTCTATTGGAACTCACTCGGCAGCTGACAGTATATGACAAGATTCAAAAAGGGAAGAGGAAGTTGGGATTGGATTTCCCAATTTCCATAGGAGAGGATAAAGTTGAAGAATGCCCATGTCTAAAGGCGGCCGAAAGATCCCAAGATGAGTTGCACTTCTTCCATCTGCCATTCTACTTAGAAAGGCCAGATTTCGATCCCTATAACAAAATCAAGTTGATGGCAGGTGCAAGGTATCAGCACAGCACGCACCTTGAAGATTTTTGGACCAGTGTTGCAGACGAAAATGAGATAAGGAAAAGGATGCAATCCAAATTACCCCTAAAGATCATTAGAGCTTGCAAAATCTTTCATGTACCTGATCAAATGGAGGAAGATTCAAATGTGCTTCAGAAAAGGTATAATCCGGAAAAGGAAAAGGTTACTCATCCCTATGACTGGCAAAGGAAGGAGATTTTAGATCTTGATGCATTGGCAAAACTAGTCCTGGACTTCACAAGGTGGTGGGTTGAGCGACAACTTGACAGAATGACTGTACCAAAGGAGGACTGGACATACAAGTTGTTGGGACATCAACCACTGCGGGATGAAAGACCAAAGAAACCTTCCGGAGATAGAGTTGAATGAGAGATTTTGTCAGGAGTGCAAAACACAGAAGGGAAAAGGGTGTAACTTAGGAAACACACAAAGAGGAGGCTGGATCTTCATGTTGAAGAGCCAAAGTAGTAGAGACCGAGATCCGACGATGTGTCGTCCTCACCTAGCCGGACTCCAAGCGTGTAGGAGATAGGCACTTTCACCAGGCAAGAAGTAGAAACAAGCAGAAGGGAAAGAACAGAGCAAGTAGAGCAGCGCATGACAAGGCCGGTACAGGATAGATTGAGTATCAATGCCAATGAGGGGTTTGCGCCAGGAAGAAGCAGGGACCAAGATGTTACCAACGAAGAAAGTCTTGGTGTGTTTTTCAGAAGGATAATAGAGGAAGAGATTCCCACAGCCAAAGAGGAGATTCCGGCCACAGAGACACCAGCTCCGGAGGTGATGGTAGAAAGTCCACGAGACGAGGAAATCGACACAAGAGCAGTACAGGGACAAGAGCAGTTGGCAGTGCAGAAAGATCAAGGTGTCGCCATTCCAGAATGGATGAAGCAGAGGCTGCAGAGGAGTCAGGAAAAGGAGGTTGATCCGATAGTCAAATTGCAGGAAATCGTGAACCGAGTCGGCCAGTCACAGGAGAAAGGAAAAGCTAAGAGGTTCGTGAAGATTGTCAGAGGAGAGTCTGGATCCAAAACCCTTTAGCTTGCAACACTGGTCGTGGACAAGACAAAGGATCAAATCACTGTGGATGAGTACAACGTGGCCGAGTTTGACTTAGGTCATGCCTCCCAAGAGCAGGTATTGGAGGAACTTGATGATTCTACACAGGCAGTCAAAAACAAGATGAGGAAATTAGAAGAAAAATACCAAAGGCAGAAGGGATAGATCAGAGTATTATGCGAATACATCAGCAGCCTACCTCATCCAGTGAGGGAAGAAGGTCCATCTTTTGTTCCTCTGTCGGTTATTCCAACTGAGTCAGTAGAGAGTATAGATAGAATCAGGTGAAATTCTCAAGGGGCGGAGGCTTGGATCAAGGGCATCCAAAATGAGGCCTACAAGCATGTTGAAGACTTGGTACGAGTTTATGACAAGGCACTAGCCATCCTTTCCCGGATTTAGTGCATGGAGGAATCATGGGAGGATGAGCATATCTATCAGGATGAGATGATCGCGGAATTGCAAGAGTTGATGGAGACACCCAGGCAGGTACTAGTTGACTGTGGGATCATTAAAGGAGAAGCATATGATTTCACCCGATGGTATGGCGCAATGTGCATGGCCAAGGAAATGTTTGGGCATTTCATTGAGGAATCCACTCGATTGAAGGGAATAGCTGAGAATATCAAACAGGAAATCTCCAACACTATCGCATCACTGGTGTCAAAAAGGTTGTATGAAAATGAGATAACTATAGGCAACTTGAAGAGTAAATTGGAAGAATTCTTTAGATTGAATTTCTTCACCACGGATGACTTCAAGAACTTCTCCACTTTCTCGAATGACATGCATATTGCTCAGGATTTATTGCCAGAATGGGAGGACAGCTTAAGAAAATCTAAGCGAGCAATGGTAGCTTTGGAATTCAGGCAGGAATTAGCACCAAGTATCAGCGTGGATGAATTAGAAGTGGTTTTGGGAAGATTTCAGGCATTCAGGCAGAAAGGTCAAAGGTAGACTTCTTGGTAGAGGTGCATTTAATGCATAGTGGGCACGCTTAATGGTCATTTATAGCACCCCACTTTCCTTCTGAGCATGCATGCATAATGGGTACTTATTACCCACTATGATAGTGGATTCCTTTTGCATTAATGTAGATTCCTTCTCCCTTGCCCTAACCCTAATTAGGGCTGAGGTGGCACGATCTGGGTCATCGGTTATTGTTTTAATCTGGGCCGATCGTTGTAATCGAGGCCTCACTTCTCATTTGTTAACCAGTGGATTTTGAGGTTGTTACTACGAGCTACTGAGACAACGAAATTTTCATTGTTGGTTTCATGGTGCATACTTGATGTGTTTTGGTGCTTGCTTGGTTTCATAATTCCCTCATTTAGTTTAAATTTGTTGGATAAAGTTAGATAAAGTGTTGTGATTGCAATGACAAATATGATGGTGTTTTGATGAATTCCTTTGGCTCATACTTTTGACGTTTTATTGATCGTTGTGCAAAGTTAGCCTGAACCTCATTCCTGCATATGCTTAACTTTTGTCATTCACATACATTGTTCTTCATGATGATGTTCGTGGTGGTTGAAAATCTTTTGCATAACCCTCGAAGATTGCATCGGTTCTCGTGTAGTTGCAGTATAACTTGGCGAAGCGAAACCTAGTTATTAGGAATTTGTCCACCAAAGTAGTATTCATTGCTATCATTTCCCTTAAGAATAGATTATAATTTTTGAATCCCAAATCCTACTCTCTTTTGCTTTCCGCATATTCTGAAAAAAACCCAAAAGTGTTCCATTGAAAAAACTGTCAGCAGCTCCCATCCAGTATGATTTGAAATCATTCCAAGACTGAAAACGTAAGCCCCCTTGTGATCATCAGCAAATCACATTTACCACCGAGCTTATCCACGGTCAAGACCTGACACAAAAGGAACCTTGGAGTGACCTATATGATCTCGCAATCTTAGTATATACGGAACTATGATCAAGAGAGGATAAGATACCTCGGTATTTTGTTCTACTATTTGGTGGGTCATAAAACACACATCAACAGACCTCTTACAAAGCTCAAGGAAAAATTAATGCTATACTATCCATATTTCATCCTGCAGGATTATCCACTATATATATAGTTTTCCACTACTAATATTAGATTATCTACTATTTATAAATTGTCTGGTTTAATCCATTTTATAATTTAATTATAATATTCTAACATTATATATTAGATTTATTAATAACTACACTATACTATTATATATTAACTTTATTAATATTATTTTTTATCAGTATATATATATATATATATATATATATATATATATACATATATATATATATATATATATAATTAATAAAAAAGTAATTACATAATTACAAAAACATAGTCAAAGTTTCCCCACCAAAAACCAGTCTCCATGGTTGAGAGACCCACCCTATTCCAATCACTCAAAGAGTGGACAAACCAAAGGAGCTGAACATCCAAACATTCCTAATACAGGCGCCTACAAGTGCGAATTACAACAATACAGTTGCAATACAAAAAATGTGTCTATGCACATAGACAAAACCATGAAGGGCACTGCACAAAACATTGCCTAAGGATCGAGTCACAAAACATGATCCAGAGCCAAAAACAGGGGAATACAAAATCCACCAATAAGCCCAAACCTAGAAGATTGTCACCACCTACAAGTGCGGCCAAGACCATCTGCTTTCTTGCATTCTTACTACCTACTGGCCATCCTCTTCGTTGTTTCGGTATCCCCTGCCCATCCGCTTGGTTCTCCGTTGTTGGGGTCTCTGTGAGTCTTTGTGCCCTGATATCTTTGATGGGGAAGCAGTGATTGAGGCCACTAAGGCCAATTTGAGCTACGACTCTTCTCACTTCTTTATCCTCATATACACCCCAAAGGAGGAAAGATCCAAGAGGAGTTAACTCGCTCATGTGCATCGCCCCTCCCCTTGGGGCACTACGAACCCTTCATCTGATCTCGCATTGAGGAGAGACTACATCCCGCCATGCCATTCGTGTCTCACATGCTACAACATAAGTCTGGTGGTGTCCTCCTTTGAACCAAGTTTGAGACACCGTGCCATGAATAGAGAAGAGATATCCACATTGGTGCGATATCTGTATTCAGTCTACAAAAAGTCATCGCCCATAATGATTATGATTTGTAGCATGAAATCCTCGTCTTCAAAGAGGATAACATTACACAATCTCTCCTGGGAAATTCTTCCCCAAAAAGCCATCATCAACTTTTGCGCATAGTGGGAGAAGTTGGCCTGCATGTTCCTACCTATCCACCACACCAAACACCTTGCACTGTATCGTTCAACTTGTAAAAGAAAATTGGAAGTTTCAACACTTAAAATGATGGAGGTAGGTGATTTTCTCTCGCGGAATGAGAACCGTTTCCTCAAACACGTGCGACCTAGATGGTCATAAATGCAAATGCAGGGTTGTCGTCTATGCTAGTTTCACATTCGATGGCTATCTCCACCATTCTTATCCTAGTTTCACACGCACTAAGTCTTTCTCCCACCATACTCTTGGTTTCAACTTCCCATCCTTCCAATTGGACTTCACTCTCATCTTCTCAACCAATTTGACACTTAAGTTGGCAAAAGTTGCTCAAACTCATCTCTCAAACCAAACTAAGGCTACCCAAGGAAACAACTAATCTACTACCAAGCAAAAAGTGGTGATCCCCAAAAAGGGGTGTGTGTGTTTTACAACACAAGCCCAAATCTCATAAATTTAGTTTCTTGCAGAAGGTGAATGTCCAAGCCTTGCCTATAGTTAAAATTTCACCACGACCTTTCTGTCCCTCTAACACTCCAATAAATAATCTTCATACTGCAAATCGGACGGCTACTCAAAGAAGAGAGGGTAAATTTCCTCCACCATAACACAATCTTTCAAAAGAAGGGAGGAGATTGGCACCCCTACCATCACCTCCATAGGCCAAATCATCTTGACCTCCACCCAAATTCAATTTTTATCCACGAGTTCACTATAAATCACCGCACCCCTTGTGCATACCTCTTCATATCTCAATCTGAAGAGAAGAGGCCAAACATATTTTGTTACTATCTAAAGGCTCCTTAGGAAGCCCTCTATCTATGGATGTATATATATACCTCCAATTAAGAACACGTAAAAAACAAAACCTTCATTTGTATCCGTGTTGATCTTTATGCTCATTCATTTTTGAACAAATAAGCCATGCTTAGGCCTCATTTGCTAAAGAGTGCACATACTTCCCAACAGATGGTAATACCTACATTTAGCTTCTATAATTTCCAAATTGCTAAGAATTAGCTCACCAAAATACCCATTTATTAATGCAGGTACATTCTTCTGCCTCTAAACAGCTCAATATTAGTGAATATTTCAAAACTCTAATACCCTAAACATGCCGCACATTGTCTTGCTTGGCTGTCTGGCTTTCCATAATAGTAGCTTCTACATTGCCTTCATAGGTTTAATGTTTGACCAACAATGAAACAAAATCCAAAAACCATACCATTACAACTTTCTCATGCCCTTTTAAACAAAAGATAATAGTTATTTTAGACTAATCAAACTTTGAAAATTAATCTACACAAACAATACCGGGTGTTGAGAAAGAAATCAAACATTACAGTGAAGTAAATTCATAATCAGTAGTTTACAACCTCTTGTCAACCAATGGTGCTCTCTAATTCTACCATAAACAATTACTTTGTTCACTGCTATGCTCCTCAACATACAACAAGGATGTGAAAAATCTGAAACATCTACTTCCAGGAAACTGGAAAGCAGTACCATAATCATCCTGTCATGCAAAGAGCGGAGGAAATATTCTAGATACTCACCCTTAGGATTATTCCTTTTGATTATAAGTATAAACATTTCACACATGGACCACAAATCAGAATTTCGATTAAGTCCGATATCAGACAGTTGAATAAAAATGCAAAAAGGAGACAAAATAAAATCTGCAAAATAAAGAGTTGCACAAGAAGAAAATTTGAGAAATAAGAGAAACAGTTTCTGGTATTACTACTGCATATTTCCAAGACAGAATATTCACTTCTACACTTGACCTGGTTTGACTCCTAGTAATTATTATTATCATTAACAAAAAATATATGCCAAAATATCAACAACATATGAACATGAAATATTGTGATAATTAAATACCCAGTATTCATTCCATAACGATCCTGAAGCTTTTGCTCAGTAAATTGCAACAAGTCTCCAACTGTTTTAACACCAAGATCACTCTCCAAGGAGCTCCCAAGTTTACCTCCCAGCTGTTTCCTGCAAAAAGAGTCAGCAGCACAAATTGAAGATAGAACCCTCCCTTAGAAATAATCAAAGTAGAGATTATCTATTATTAACAGAAACTAAACAGATACCATTAGACAATATTCTTTAAGATTATTATTCTAAGGAGCTTGCAAAAATCTAAGAACCCTGCTCTCAGTATACATCACATCCATGGCTTGAAACTTCTTTCCAATTTTTAATTTTATTCTAAGAATAATCATTGATTAACTCAAACAATATAATATAAATTTCAAACCTCTTAGTGTCAACTAGAGTTTTACATTTTTTTCACTGGCAGAGATGCAAGTAAATCTGGCACACATGCACCGGGTACAATGGTCTGCTGTGCAGGTTTATGCATTCCACTTGCCAGTTTTGCCAACATCTGCAAGTAATTAACCAAGGTTACAAGCCCTATCATAGTGACAAACAAGAAGCATTCAATTCAATCAGTTAACATGCAAACAAAGAACGTCTCCCAAAAGAGAGCTTTTACAGTAGGTAAACAATATCAACAACATGGAATAAAAGGAAATAGAACAGCAAAGTATAGTCTACCATCAGTTAAATGATCATCACTGTAAGAAATGTAGAACACAAATATTATAGAAAGAGAGTTTTGTTAGCATATATCACTGTGACGTACAGAGCTGTTGGTGGTACTGTAAACACTAGAGTATGGAAAGGCAAAGCAGCAATAAAAATGTGGAAATTTTTCCCCTCAACTAGTCATGCTCACTAGTCAAAGTTAACACTTTTTGTTTGCCTTCGCTAGCCGACAAACTGCATGTGCACCATGAAGCTTAGACTTTTTGTCTTGATTCTCCAACCCTGTCTTCTGTCTTTCAAACTCCACCTTCTGCTCTTCACAGACCACATTAAATTGCCACCATTCAACCTCCTCTGAAATTTTGCTAAATCCATCTCACAAACCATGACCTTGGACTTCCACTCTTTTAACATCGAATAATGTTGCTTTTCTTTTTCTTCCCACTATTTCATGGGATTGGCCAATGATATGCCCTTTTTCATTAATTGTTTATTTCCCTTTGCAATTGAGTTCAAAATACCCCTCTCTGCAATCACCTTGGCATCTCTCCTCTCTATTAAGTCTTTAAGCATTCCTGCCATTTGTACCTGCTGTTGCATGGATTTTTCTTCCCTCTTACTTGTCCTAGCTGTGGCAAAGTACTCCTGTGCATGTTTCCCTGTATAAATTAACTGCTCAACAATTTCTTGGAAAAGACAAGCAAAGCTAGGAGGCAAACTCAAAAGGAGAGAGCAATTCATTATTCAACCAGAAAATCAGATATGTGAATACGTCAAATGAGAGTGATAACCAATCAATTTTCAACAAAACTTTGTTGCAAGGATATTTAAATTTTCCCTCACTTATTACTTACTTTATAATACATTTATGATAATTATATTTACTATTCCAATAATATTGCTGGCAATCAATAAGTGATATACTATGTCAACACTGGGTATTGCTCAAGTAATCCTCCAATGTACGACAGAGTGAATTTGCAAATGTTGTGATGATTGGGAAAGATCCTCCTCAGCCATTTATAGCCACCACTAACTTCAAACTCCCACAGGTCAGCTCAAGCAGGAGAAAGAAAACTATTTATATCCAATTCTTGCTGAGGTCAGCTTAGCAAAATTAATAAATATTTATTATTATTAATATATTTAAAATAATTATTATTATTATTACTACATATAGCGTTGAAAAGACTTTTATTTCCCACTTCTGTGACATTTGAATAAGTCTTGTTGGGGACATGACAAACTTCAACAATCATGTCCAAGCCGTGACAAAAGAATTAAGCTACAAGCATGCAGAATCAAGCTTACTAATCAAAGTAATCATTGGACATAGTTTCCATGAGCCCCAATAGTTGATCAATGCCACTTGACTCTAAATCAGTTAGATTCTATAATGTCACTCCAACCAATCCTTACTTCATGTCCCAAACCTCAACTCCTCTCTATGTCCGATTATCCTATTGGACTTTCCATGAACCCAATTGTCTTGTGATCCCAAACCAACAAGACACAAAACTAGCTTCTTCAAATTTCATAAGGCAAGCTTGTTCCTCTTGGTAAAATCAATGAAGCTACAAGAATTGAATCTTTCAAGTGGCAATGGAACTGGCAACCTTAGAAAGGAAACAAACAAGTATGTGGGCATCGCATAACCCACATCATCTTCTATAGTGCACCTGTTGGTTGACTCTCACTAGTTGCTGTAAAGTAACCTGCGAATCTAGGAAATGAACTCTGAAAATCCGGTTTTTTGTAGGCTTCACTCTAGAATGCAATTTCTTAAGGACCTCAAATAATCCCCCTTCGCCTCCTCTTATGAGGAATTATTATGCCAGGCCTCTTCATGTGCTATTTAGGGTTAATTTCAAATATTATAATCTGCAATAGGGCATGCAACTCCTCTGAACAGCACCTAACAATGACATAACTTTTATTTGTCATTGAATTTCAAGGTTAACAAATCTCTCACAAATCATAATCTTCATGCAATCATGTATATTATCAATGAACTTGTATATCTCTCCAAAGTTATGATAGTCAAACTCGCCATACTAAAAAATGGATAAATAGGTGCTAGAAGTACACAATGTGCCACGAATCTGCCTAAAAATCATCTCTAATCACTATGGCCCTCATTCCCCTACCTTGCTATATTTTGGCCTCTGCCCACATATTACTGATGCACTGCCAAAAACTACATGTGCTCCTGCAACTCAAGCATTCTTTTCAACTATATGAAACAATAGACAGATATTGTCTCCACTAGATAAAGGAAATTCCTTCCTTAACAAGATTTCAACTAAATTAATGAGGTGTGCTGGTTGCATCTAAACATATCCACCTTTCTAGCACTCACCACCACATTTTGCATCAAACTAATTTGTTCATTGCATTCACACAAGGACTCCAACAGATGTGCTTATAGTCAAACTCAAACAACTTTCTCATTTTCCCATGCACATATGTAATGTCCCTTCCTCGGGTAGTTCAGACCACAACAGAGGTTGGCCTATAATCAGGGGTACTCGTAGGTCAGCAGAGTGGTTAGGGGACCCAACCAAGGTTTGTGGAGCTTAGCAAGGAGCTTTATGAGCCATTCCAGACAGTTTGAGGCAACCTTCTATTTTTTAGGAGGATCCCTATTTTTTAAAAGACTGGGAGAAGCCCTGGGAAGCATTCTAAACCATTTCGGATGATTTGACACAATTTTCTAAATTTGAGGAGGGGTCCTATTTTTTAGGAGGGAACTGGCAATGGCCCTGCTATATTTAAACATCATCCTTGAACTAGCGGCAGGACTCAGTTCTCAGTTTGGAGTTTAGGTGATGGATCCAGGAATAAATTTGAAATATTAAAGTTATTACTTTAATATTTTATTTCAAATAAATCAAAAGGGATGACTTTATAAAATAATAAAATATTAATAAGTGGCCCCATGGGCACACATCCCTAGGATGTTTAAGTTGTTTTCAAAAAAGATGATCTTTTTGCTAATGATGAATAAGACCCTCAAAGGGGTTGGTCCACTTGGGCATTGGAATATTTTTAAATAAACTTTATTAAAATAAGGTGGAAACCCTAAAGTGGCCGATTAGGATTTGGAGGTCAATAAAGAAACATTTGGGGGCATCATTCTATTATTCAAGAATTCATTTTCAAAGCAGCAATTTGGAATTGAGCTCTAAGGAAAAGTTTCAACAATAGATCAGACTTTTGGGAACGAAAACTCCCTGGAGATTGGAAGGTTGGACAAAAACCCCAACATTTCTTGGAAGGCAAATTCATTCAGAATTCATCATTGAGCAGAAATCAGTGTTTCAGATTTATTGCAGAGCAGATTCAAGGGAATTGATTGCAGATCGGGGTCGTTTGGACCTATATATTCATCATCCAACAGCACACCAAGCCTGATGTACCTCTAGTGGATTGATTGCAGCAAGTAGCTAGTTGGGCGTAGGGTTTGAAAGCCATTTCCAACTGTTTTTGAGAGTTATTCAGATCTGTTGTTACAGAGCAGACTTAACAAACAGCTTATGTTCATGAATTCAGAATTTTTACTATGTTACCACATTCGCTCAGCACACCCCAAATTCGAAAGTCGATTCAGTTGGAAGTCGGATGCGGTTCACATTCACTTGAAATTCGCCGTCAGACTGGGTAATTCACTGCAAATTCGCCGTGCAGGACCCTGGAGGAATTTCGACCGAATTTCAACGACTTTTCAAACCGGGCAGAATTTGGGCCGGATATGGGACCCCTGCAAATACCCTTCTACGCACCCCTGTTACCCCTTGCACACTCCTCTGTTCGCGCACTTTCCCTGCTCACAACTCTGCTCTTGCACTTCCCCCACGCCTCATCTCTTGCCACGTATCCTCTTCCTTCCTCATGCGTTGTCTCTTCTCCTTCCACAACCGCCGCCATTCTTCTCACCTTCCTCCCGCACCAATCTCTCTACGTGATTGAGAACATTGTCATCTATTGGTAAGGATGGGACAACAACCTTGTATGTTTACCAGCGAGCACATGAGGAAACAAATGAAATGTTAAACAAAAAGATTGCGCAGCTAATTTAACACCTTTGGTGCATCGTTGATTGGTCTCAAAATTTTTAAAACTGTCGAGGGTGCTCTATCTAGAAAGTACAGCTACCATTTACCACCTGAACGGATAATTTACATGCCTCGTCGTTGTCACCATCTGCATTACAGCCTTGGAGGTCTGCAAAATCTTTGATATTTGCTAGTGGAGTACCATTTTGAATTATCGTTCTTTTATTTTCTCTCATTACTGTGTTTGGGCGTGAGCAAACCCATATTCAAGTGGGGGCTAAGTATTTCACAGAGATTTAGAAGGAAATCATGGGCAAGGAAGCAACATTTGATGAATGCATTTAATGACCAGTGTTGATTAAGATATATTGACTATTTTAGTCTATCCTATATATTTTTTACTATGTTAATTTATTTGATATATATATATATATATATATATATATATATATATATATATATATTTTTGTTTTTTTTGTTTTTTCGTTTTTTTAATTCTTGTACCAACGAACCCAAAACAAATCCGAACCCAACCCAAAAAAAAATTGGACGAATCTCGAACCCACATCCGTACCGGAATCCGAACCGGCAACTTAGACTTTTTATACGCTGGTAGGACATCTCAAGAATTTTCAGATCTGTAGCAAACCTGTACAGGTATGTTCATGGAGTTTTGAGTCAATAAAAATTCAGTAAATTATTGCTTTAGCTGTACCTTTCAATCTGTACTTACTTTCTTTGCACTTCATTTTTATATTGCAAATATCAAGAAAAACCCAAAAAAATCACAAAAATACAAAAAAATCAGAGTATTGCAAAACTTCAAGAAAATCAGAAAATTCAAATAAACGCAAAAAAAATCAGAACTTGCAGTCATCGAACCGAAGCTACACTTCTCCTTCCAACCTTCCAGCACCGGGCAGGTGTCAGACTCTATACATCGTAGGGAATCTTTCAACATAAGCTGAATCTACAACTTCTTGTTCAAGAATTGGAAGACCAACCTCTCTATTGCATCCCCCATAATTTGAAATGAAAAATAAAACCCTTGTGCTTTTGAAAGCAATCAATATCTCTAAGGAAATAAGATTCTAATGTGCATGTGACAATGATATTTCATATTAATGAGCGAGTGATGCCTAATGTCCATCCAACCAATGATGATGAAAGAACACCTTTTCTCCATACATGTTTCATCATCTCCATTAAGAAAAATTATGTTTAAGTCATTTTTATCAAGAATCGGGTTCTCAATCTAACTTTTCCTAGAAACACATAACATTAATCTGATTTACGTGCCTTCTGAAATGTCTCCATGTAATAAGACTAAGCGAAATGAACTGGGCTAGCAAAGAAGAGTTTTCAAATTGCACCATCTACCTCCTCACATGCTTGCACATTACACATTCATTCAACCATTCTTGCACCCTTCCTTTTCCTTCAATGGCTCATCTCCCAATTCCACATTTATAATATTTATCTTAAGAGCTGAAGAAGCAAGACTGGATCATCCTTGGAAGCAACCCTACAAGGAGTGGGATACTAGGTGTGGATAGAGAAGAAAGGTCTACTTTTGTGTTCCATGACCTCATCTTTCAAACCTCTCATCAAGCATATTTTTTTCAGGACCTGAGCTCACCACCTAGTATGTGTAGAGGCATTCATTGACCCTGGTGACACTCCCATTCTTCTCATCATTGCAAATATTGAATTAACACTGTAATTCACTCAACAAGTTCATGGCATGTCTGTATCAAGCATAGTCACAAATGGATTAGGAGATTTGAACGATCTCCTTGTATATAACTTTAACAAAGGTCATGAGAGATCGAATAGGGTGGCACTCCAACTAAACTTTTTGTTTGTGTTTGACTACCTTATTGTCCCACTCCACTTCCATAATTATTTCTCTCATTTCTATCTGCTCATTACTAACTAAAATTTTGTAGATTGAGAATTATTATTTTTTATTAGAAAAATAGAACATATTCTAAACATTTTTTAAATTGAAAAAGAAGTAATCAAGTATTTTTGCCTCTTAACTCGAGTCCTACTGTGCTGCAAATTAATCGCCTTGCCTCCAAAATTCTCTTCTTTCATTAATTTTCCTCTCTTTTCCTCTTTCATGCAAACATAAAATATTCAAAGTCTAAATATAGCAGGGCCACTGCCAATCCCCTCCAAAGAAATAGGCCCCTTCCTAAAATTTAGGAAACTGTCTCAAACCCTCCGGAATGACTCAGAATGCCTCCCGAACCAACTCCCAGTCTCCTCCTAAAAATAGGGATCCTCCTAAAAAATAAGAGACTGCATCTACATACCTGGAAAGGTTCGTAAAGCTCCCTGCTAAGCTCCACAACCCCTAGTTGGGTCCCCTGACCACTCTGCTAACCTACAGGAACCCCTGATTATAGGCCAACCTATGCTGTAGTCTGAACTACCTAAGGAAGGAGCATTAGTCCCCAAAATCTGGAAATAGAAAAAGCAATACCCTCAAATTGGCTCCTAGAAGAATGAAACTTGTCACAGGGACATCAATGGAAAGATCTCATATTGTAGAGCTCTTCATGGGGACATTTTATTCTCATCAATAGGTTCTGAAAATGTACAAGGCATCTGGAGCAGCACAAAAGAGCAGAGGCCAAGTCCCAGTGGAAACGCAAGATTTTTAAAAAGATGAGATCATACAAACAAGAAGCTTGCTAAAAGTTTCAGTTATAACATCCTTGAAGAAGTAAAATTATAATCTCACTAAGTTATAAGAAACAGAATTTCAGCTCATACTATGCATGGAACCTCATAAAGGTAAAGAGGTACCTTGTTGTGGGCAATGCCTGCAGAGCAGGTGAACTGAGTTTCAGACAAGACTTGCATCCGAAGCTCTGCAACAATTATTGCTCCGTACACCAACATCCTATCCCTGTGGTCTCTGCTATTGCTGCATAACCAACTTTTCACCGTTTCTTTTCTATCTTCAGCATCCTAGAGACAAAACTCATCCGATGTCAGAATCTATTTGCATTACAGCCAATGAAATTCCAAAGACCATACAGCAGTTGTCTTAAATTGATCAAGCAAATTTTCTGCAGAGAGAAACATACATATGGCTCAAGTCAAAGCTTGCTTCACATCCATTGCATTATTGTTAGCAACAAATAAAGCATAAAGAGACACATCACATTGAAACTGCGTAGAAATGGCTATATCAAGCACTTCCTAGAAAAAATTGGTCCAATGTATTTTTCTATTGTCATATAAGAGCATAGCAACCATAACAGAATACAAGCATGAGTCTAAACAATCAGAAAAACACTAACCTTGGAAAGACCCAGAATGTGTGTTTTAAGAACCTCATCTGAAAACAATTCAACTGATTCGGGTGTCTGTTCTGACAGCAATGCAGTAGCTGCATCGGTAATGTCAAGATATACCTCATCTATAGATGCACGCTCACATCTTCCCTTTCTTGCCAGCACAGAAACTACCTACAGAATTCTACAAGTAACTAAAGGTGTCGAGATGAATCAAAAAGCAAAATGTTTACACAAATTGAATGGCTGCAATATGACACTATGCTCTCACTTAGCTAACCTCAGATCCTGCTTCACGGTACAAAGTCAAGTCAGCTTTTCCCCGGGCTACTGGAACCTGGACTAGCTGAATATCCGGACATGCTTTTTTGGCTTCATCTCCCCGCATTGAACTATGAAAAAAAAGCAAAGGCATCTTTCATTTCTCATAGGTCTTCAATCATTCTTCAAAAGAGATAGACTGAAGCATATTGACACTTACCGTTTAACACCAAAGGCACGAGCCTCATAACCCACAGCAATCAAGCCTCCTCCCTTCCAAGAATTATACTGTACAACTGCTGTAGGTCTTCCACGTAATTCTGGCCTCTTCCTCTGCTCTACTGCAAGGAAAAGAGTCCCCACTCATTTGTTACTAACTTGCATGTTTGGTGGACATGTTATGATGCAAAATTAGGTCAATATAGAAATCGCATACTCAGTTAAAAGGCAAAGAATAACCACTAAAGGATAGTGATATTTCTCAGGACATGCATTATTAAACAAAATAATTGGAGAGCATAATGCATTCTATTATCCTCAATAAAATAAATAAATAAATCTTTTGGTTAGAAATAATTAGATTGCCATAAATAAATAAAACTGACATATATTATTTACCAAATTTGGGATGATCCTTAATCTGCTACTCTTCAAAGATGAAAATCGCTCTATAGCAATCTAATTCATATCGAAACACAAAAGATCAACAAAAGCAGCAATTGTGGATAAAAGTTATTTATTGATACCATGATAAATCAAAATAAAACAAGTAGGAAATCAGAATGTTAACTTCTGGAGCTTACAGTATATCTCTAATTCCCTTAAAATTAATCAGATGGAGCTCTACACCAACTTCTTGCAGTACATTGCAAAATTCAACCGAAGCAATAACAGATAGATGTGATCTCTTAATACTTAAAAATTACCAAGCCTCTCTTGATTTTAATGAAATGGATACTCAAAAACCTCATGGTTGTAATTGCCAACAACTTGTAGAAAGAAAGATATATACTGATGTCCACAAATGACCAAAAATAGGTCAAAGGGACTCAAAGAGTATATTCAATTATAATAGAAAAGTATGTAACTAGGGTAAACATAGGGTAACTGAATTACAACTTTGCTACTTACTCCAAACACATATGACTAAACATTGGAAATGCTGATGCTACTCAATCAAGAGTTGTGTTCATGCAGTTTTTTGCAGCCGGCCATAGTGACTTTGACAGAGTGCAACTATAGCCTTTTTTTTGTCTGAAACAATGCATTGTTTTTGCTGAGCACTCACATTCTGACGGTAGAGCTAAATTCTCAAACAAAACTTAACATATAGATTTTTGCCATCATAAGTTTCTTGGGCCTTTTGGTCAGTTTTAAGTTCTTGAGCTTTATAACTGGCACTTGAATTTGCCACTGAAACCCACAATGATGATTCAATTCCTTCCTAAATGAAAACAAAGAGGTGGGTAAAAGGTACAGGAAACCAATAAATCTGACAACTTCCCTCCACATTTGAGAGGGGCAGATCTCTTATATGATTTGTCATTTACGGATTTTTATTCACTTTTGCCAAAAAATAAGAAAAAGGGAAACTTGGTGGATGAGGCTGGAAACAGTAAAAGAGGTAACCCAAAACAAGGATTATGACTCAGATTTTCTCCAAGCAGCCAAAGCTAAAAAGGTAAATTTGCAGGAAATCTTCCTCCAATAAAAAATGTGCAGAGTGCAAAATGGGTGAATGAAATTTGCATGGTGAACACAAACAAAACATTAAGGACACAAAGTCACAGGATTCATATGCAACCAAAATGGATTGAATCCCAACACTAGAGACATACAAATAGCTCAAAGGACACTAATTGAAATCTGGAACAATTCTAACTTGTTACCCAGCAAAGCTCTGAAAGCTCATATGCAACCAATATTGGATTCATGAACATTATTCACATATATATAGACAGCAGACTACTGACTTCAACAGGAATAAAGTAAACAATATACTTAATGACAAAATAATCTTCACACGCAATACATACATCACTAGAGAAAAACAGCAGGCTACTGACTTCAACAGGAATAAAGTAAACAATATACTTCATGACAAAATAATCTTCACACACAATACATACATCACTAGAGCAAAACGGATCTTCTAATAATATCACATCTAATTGATCATTTTACTTCCGTTGATAAAATTCAACAAGAATAAAGTAAACAATATACTTCATGACAGAATAATCTTCACACACAATACATACTGTTAATGTTTCATATCAGAAATGAAGATAAACAGCAAACAAAAAAATAATGAACAATAAGACACAACAGATACAAAAATGGACACAACGAATTATCCTGGGAAAATATATAAAATTGTCCCATCTAATTGATGATTTTACTTCCGTTGATAAAATTCAACAAGAATAAAGTGAACAATATACTTCATTACAGAATAATCTTCACACGCAATACATACTGTTAATTTCATATCAGAAATGAAGATAAACAGCAAACAAAAAAATAATGAACAAGAAGACACAACAGATACAACAATGGACGCAACGAATTATCCTGGGAAACTATATAAAATTGTCTTGACCCTTCATTGTCCTGCCGTTACAAAGTGAAGACCCTTCGTTGTCTTGACCCTTCATTGCCTTGACGTTACAAAGAAGATGATGTTATGTGTTGAGTTGGCTTCAATAATATATTTATTTATTTCGAATACAAGAGAAAAAGATAACTCCCACAGCTATAACATCAACACTCCCTCGTAACTAGGGAGGTATCTTTCCAGATATTCATGTCATGAAGTCTCTCAACATGACACCCACAATGGCTACACCCATTTGTGAAAAAGAGTTTATCACGGATCTCTTGATGTGATATCGTCATGGAGTCACTCAACATGACACCCTACACCCATCTATGAAAGAGAGTTTATCACAAAATCTCTCAACATGATAACATCATGGAGTCACTCAATATGACGTCCACCATGGCTACTCCCATGTGCGGAAAGAAGCATGTGCACAAGTACTTATCACGGAGTCACTCAACGTGATGTTGTCATGGAGTCTCTCAACATGACGTCCACCATGGCTACTCCCATGTGTGGAAAGAAGCATGTGCACAAGTACTCGTCATGGAGTCACTCAATATGATGTCGTCATGGAGTCTCTCAACAGGACGTACACCATAGCTACTCCAATGTGTGGAAAGAACAATATCTCTCAAGGGCCTTGTTGGTTTCCAAAACCACAGATTAGAATCCTACGAGTCTTGCCAACTCGATGTTGGGATATCCAATCAGTTATGGCCAACGTAACAAGATCAATCAGTTTGATCTTCTGCACTTTTGGCTCCGCAAGGCCAAGGCGGTTACACCTGATCCTGAACAAAACACTTAGGTCCAAGATGCTTATAGCAGATCAATTTGAATATGAATGCAATGAAAGCTTCCTAAATGGGAAGAAACATAGAAGACTTTCCAATTGCACAATAATACGGAAATTGCTGAAACAATGCCAACTTTGCAACTTCAAAGATAACTTTAGAAAGTAAATACTTCAAACTTGTTGATTCTGGATTGAAAATAAGAGCAAATGATTATATGAATATAGGAATAAATAGAATGAAGAATAACTATGAATTTTAAAAAATAAAACGAATACACTAATTCTTCAAAGGAAAGATATGAAATAATTGTCAGCGTATAGAATATCAAACAAGTTTAAATTCGCTATAGAAAAACACCTTTGTGTTTGGGGTGAGGGTTTACCCACCTAGGTTTAGCGAAGCCTAAAGTGAAGGGGAATTGGACTATTCTCGTTCGTTGGCCAAGACTGGTTGAAGAAATCTAGGAGAATTGGCAAAAGCTCTTGGATTTCCAATCTGCGGTTTTGGGAACTAACAGATTGACGACTCTGCCAGGGAGTTGTTATCAGAACAGTTTTCAGAATTTCTGGTGATAAAGACAGACTCTACTGTGAGAAAGGATTCAGAAGACAACAAAGATTTTCCTTGTAACAAGAAGGTTGCGACTCTATTATTCAACAAAAAATTTCAATAAGTGACTCTACTGAGGGAAAAGATCCAGAAGGAGATAAGTAAAGTTTTCCTCTTTGAAAGAGGTGACGACACTATTGACAAGAACGTAATGTATAATGAAAGAAGTTACTACAAATTCAGATATTCAAAAAGTACCAAAATAAACAGCCGTTTCAGACAAAACCATTTGTTCCGGATGGCATCAGGCCATTGGATCTCAGAAGATTTCAATGTATTCCTAATAAGTTATTCCCTAAACTTTCACAGCTTGTACCAAAGTTTCATGGGGAATGGGATGAATCAACATTTGACCATTTGGATGCATTTTCCTTGTCATATATGTAATACAGTTTTTCAGCACTAGTGAGTTTCCTACTTTCAAAAACTATCAGATGTTTATTTTGCATCAACACGGCTCCAATTCCTTTAACTAACGCATCACATTCTAATACAAAAGGTTGATCAAAATCTGGTAATGCAAGGACGGAGCAAGAACTCATGAGTTTATCAAATACCTGTTGTGACTTTGCAGTCTATCTGAATGCCCCCTGTTTGGTAAGATCTGTCAGCAATGCTCCAAGCTGTGAAAACCCTCTAACAAATCTCTAGTAATAACTGCATAGACCAAAGAAACCTCTTAAATCAGAAAGAGTCTGTGGAGGCGGCCAATCCAGAATAGCCCTGATCTTTTCTTGATGCACCTGCACACCCTTTAGCACTGATCATATGTCCCAAATATAGAATTTTTGTCATACGAAATTCACATTTAGAAGCTTTTGCATAAAGAGATTGGGACTCCATTATACCCAAAATTTCATCAATATGTTTCAGGTGTTCCTCCCAAGTCTTGTTGTAAATCAGTATATCATCAAAGAAAACGAGGAAGAATTTCCGCGGCTGTCTATTAAAAATATGGTTCATACAAGACTGAAATGTTGCTGGACCATTTGTCAGTCCAAAAGGCATAACCAAAAATTCATAATGACCATAATGACAACGAAAAGCAGTTTTATGAATATCTTGTTCCCTTAACTTATTCTGGTGATACCCTGATCTCAAATCAATTTTAGAAAAATACGCAACACCATGTAATTCATCTAACAATTCATCAATGCCGGGAATCGAATACCTGTTTTTTATGGTCTTTTTATTGAGGGCACGGTAGTCTATACACATGCATAGAGTCCCATCTTTCTTTTTTACCATCACCACCGATGAAGCAAATGGACTCGAACTGGGCCTAACATGTCCCATATCCAATAAATCCTTAATAGCTTTTTCTATTTCATCTTTGAATGCCTTAGGATGCCTGTATGGAGTAGCGATGACGGGCTTAGCCCCTTCTTCCAATTCAATAGTATGTTCAAAACCTCTATCTGGGGGTACCCCAGGAGGTATATCACTGAAAACAAAACTGTGTGAATCTAATACTTGCAACAAATCATTTGAATAGTGCTTAGATTCAAAACCTATTACCTTTGTAGAAATCAAACACTGTGTTGACCAAGCAACCTCACCATGATGGAAAATAGCTTCCATCCTTTTAGCAGTAACAATCCTGGGCCCACCATTCGACATTTGTGTGAGAATCACCTTTTGTCCATCAACCTTGAAAGAGAATTCCATGCGTTTGAAACTCTGTGAATATTTATCCAAAGTTTCCATCCACTGAATTCCTAAGACAACATTAGTATCCGCGAAATCAATCACATAAAAATCATCTGTCAATGTATAGTTACCAAGAGCAATACTCAATTGTGGTACTTTATGTGTGCTTACTAAATTAGTATCACCTGCTACCTTCACATCAAAACCCTCATGTTTAACAATAAGTAAGCCCCGTTTTTTAACAAGAGCACTGTCAATGAAATTATGAGTAGATCCACTATCCAGCATAACAATAACCCGTTGACCCTGTAAGACCCCTCGTACTCTGAAAATGTTGTAATGTGGGGTTCCTGTCATGGATGCAATTATACCACCTTCCTGATTTTATTGATCAAGATCAGAAGTCTTTTGGGAGTTTTCCAAGTTTGGTTCTATATTTTCCTCGTCTTCATGATCTGATGTGACTTCAATGTAATGTATTTTCCCTTTACCCAAACATCTATGACTTGGTTGCCATGACTCCTTACAACTGAAACACAATTTGCGTCTCCTGAGTTCATCCCTCTCTTCTTTGTCAAAGCTGGGTTTTGGGAATGCATCTCTGTTGAAGGTCTGTTTGTCTTTATCTGGTTTTGGAAAAGGGCCTTTATTCCAGGTTTTTCCTTTTGAAGACGGTTCTAATTCTCTTGCCTTCTTAATAGTCATTTGTAGTGTAGGAGGATTTAAAGATTCCACCCAATCTTTCAAAGAATCAGAAAGCCCATCAATGAATATAACAATTTTGTCTCTCAGAAATTTCACTGACAAGCACAACCAACTTTTCAAATTCTATTATATATTGTTCAACTGCCCCAGTTTGTTTCAGTTGTGTTAATTCCTTTAAATGTAATTCAGGATCTTTGGAATCAAACCTATCAATGAGGCATTCAGTGAATTCAAGATATGTATCTACCAAATTATGGCCCAATGTGACCTGCTCATGGTGCCACCATTCTTGTGCTACTCCATCAAAATGTAATGCTGCATATTTAATAGCTTCATCCTCCATCATAGGGTTTAATTGAAAATGTGTAACTTTTGAACCCAAGCCCTGGCAGTTGTTTTGCCTGTGCCATCAAAATAGGGTATGGACATCTTCCCAATTTACCTCTGTAATTCACTATTGTAATTTCTGCCCCTATGAGGCCTATGTTTCATCCTGACATCCATGTACTCCCTAAATGACATGTGCGATCTGAATTCTGCCCCAGCTGATTCCCAATCATTCAAAATTTCATCTTGTACTTCTTTAACAGTAGGTTCATGTTCTAGTTGTAAATTTCTTGGAATAAAATTTGGCATGTAAGGTTTGGTTGTTGATGTTCTTTCCGAGTGATGGTTATTTACTGAACATTTATCCCTACCACCTTCATTTTGATTTTGATTTGAATTTTGAGCCATGAATTGAGTCATCGGATTGGTCATAGTATTTATATTGTTTTGCATGTCCTGTTGACTTCTCATCAATGCAGCAATTAAATCCCGATTATTTTCTGGTTCCCCCATGTTATTCTCGTGTTCAAAAATTATTTCCTCTTCTATCTCAGTATGACTTTCCTCAATTTCAAATTGTGGAGTTGAACTAGACTGACTGATTGGATTTCTATTTTGTCGTTCTCTGGTATTCTGGAAGTTGTAATGGTCGGATGGCATAATCAGTAGAACATTTTTTTTGTTTTAGCAACACAAAATCTAACACACCCTACAGGCTAGCAAGATTGAAAGCTCTGATACCATTGTAATAACCTGAATTCTTGAATTTACTTTACATATAAATCCCCTTTAAGTTTAACAAATATTCAAAATATTGTTGAGAATTTTGGGCACAATTATTTATTTATTTCAAAGAAATTCACACAAAAAATGATATTCTACTGAATTCAGTGAGTAACATCTGAAAGTGAACTTGTCTATTCAATTGTTTTCCATAGAACGGGAAAGGAAGATTCTTCAATAGAAGAATGCACCTGGATGACGCTGTCTTCAAATTGCTCCAGTCCCGCTATGTACTTATGTTCACACGTTGTTATTGGTTGTCGTGGCCGTAGAAGATCCAAAGCTGGCACGTCTTCTGCTAAGAGACATCCGAAGTCCCGTGGCCGAAGTTGTTATCGTGACAACCGTTTACATCCCCTCACGCGGTCTCTTCCCGAGCATCCCTGATTCGCGCGTGGTCATTTAGTCTTTCCAGCGTGCACTAAGATGTGGACGTGTGCGACACTCACCACCCACAATGCTACGCGTCCGAGCCAGCAGAGCATATACGTCAAAACAATCCTCCTTCTGCAGAGCATATACGCCAAAAACGACTCTCTTTCCGCAAAGCATATACGCCAAACGGTCCTCCCTCTTATTTATTCTCCAATTGACCATAACGGCTGACAGAAGGAGATCGTTCCCTCTGCAACAACTGCCAAAGACATTCCTCAAACAAAGTCCCGTATAAATCATTCTTTTGGTCTCCACTAGGCCAGAATTCTCTGACGAAAGGAGTCAGTAATATTGCTCTACCTGCCAATGCAATCTTCAAATCCTTCAACATGCCTGGTTCTCTCCACAAGACCACCTTTTATCGGCAACAATAGTTGGTTGTAGTATTCCCGTAAGGGAAACTACTTTTATTTATACATAACATAGTGTTATTTTAACACCATTATTATTCGAATAAACACTTCATAATTATTTAATATTAATTTGACTATTGAATTAATATTAAATAATTAACTCCTTATTAGCCAAAGCAAAATAAATAACCTTTATTTTGGGGACATGACACGCTTGCTGAAAGTAGTGAGAGAGTTTTACACAAAACCAGTCTTTTTAAAGGATATAAGCTATGACCGATTCCCAATACATAACCAGCTTTAACCAAATACGCTTCCCAATGCCCAATGGAAAGAAAACCAACTTACCTTCACTATATGCAAGCTTTAAAACATTCAGCATTCAGAGTTTAAGGAAAAACGATTCACTTCAAGTAGTAACAAAGACATTTTCCTCCCTTGACCAACTACGCAGACGAAGGCATGGACCATGCCCAAATAGAACCTTTCAAATCAGAATATTTCTCTACAAGGAGATGCAGGGCTATACCAATTTAGCTGCAATGAAAGATAGGTGAAAATTGTTAATGTTATGAACCAGAATAGCAGAGAAACAAAAGATTCTTAACACAAAACATGCAAGAAAAGATGATACAAAAAAACGCTAATATTTATCCTAAGAAAACCCTCCAGCTTGAGGGGAAAAACCCAGCCACACAAGAAATGATGCTTTATTGATAAAACAATAGAGATCTGTGTACAATGCTTCAAACTGAACCAGCAATCCATCTACTACACATAGAAACAGCAATATAATGTGTGTCTAACACCCAACCAATGCGCAAGACAAAGAAATATATAGAAGACTTGACTCTTCATCTTCGAAACTGAAGACTCTTTACATTCCAAGCACAAGTCTCTTCATTTCAAATGGATGTCTCTTCACAT
>MU227372.1:1980603-2008491 GCA_018584345.1 Thuja plicata | reverse complement strand
CCCCCCCCCCCCCCCCCCGAGTAATCCTCTGATTCAAAACTGACAGAAGATTAGAAAAACGTGGGAAATATCTTAGATAGAGCCGAAATGGAGATAATTGCTTGAAACCCTTATTTGTTGTTATCCCAACTGGCTCTGATACCATGTTAATGTTTCATATCAGAAATGAAGATAAACAACAAACAAAAAAAAATGAACAATAAGACACAGCAGATACAACAATGGACACAACGAATTATCCTGGGAAAATGTATAAAATTGTCCTGACCCTTCATTGTCTTGTCATTACAAAGTGAAGACACTTTGTTGTCTTGACCCTTCATTGCCTTAATGTTACAAAGAAGATGATGTTATGTGTTGAGTTGGCTTCATTAATATATTTTTATTTCAAATACAAGAGAGAAAGATAACTCCCGCGGCTATAACATCAACACATACATCACTAGAGAAAAACAGAATTCTAATAGTATCACATCTAATTGATAATTTTACTTCTGTTGATAAAATTCAACAGGAATAAAGTAAACAATATACTTCATGACAGAATAATCTTCACACGCAATACATACATGACTAGAGCAAAACAGACTTCTAATAATATCACATCTAATTGATAATTTTACTTCCCTTGATAAAATTGGGAACCTGGAAATACATGGAGATAATAACAATATTTATAATTATCACATTTCAATGGAGGTATAAGAATTATTTGTTATTCAAATTGATCTTCTTTTATACGCAGTTGCAACTTCAAGAGGGTTTTAAAAAAACACCTACAAATACCAACTGCCTCCTTCAATCATCTTCAAACTACCTTTTTCAAATACTTAAGACATTTTTGACAAAAGACACTTTGCACCCAACTTGACTTGGACTTATATCATTTTTATGAAGATTCATAAGGAAATAGGGATTTTGAAAAGCACCCTGCATTGCAAAAATGCACTCCAACTTCAGCTAAATTCCATTGTTTAAACAAGTCTGCAACTTCATATTAAGGACATGAGACTCGCCTTCATTCCCTAGTCATATTTCAGGTGAATTTTGAATTGACGGGGGAAGAGAGGTTTTGGGATCTCAGGGAACTACACAGTGACACTGGAAATTCTGATTTTCCGCTTAATTCATGTACTTAAATTTCACCTTCATGAATGGAGAATTGGAACTTAGGATGCCTTGTGTAAGGTATAATGACACTTCGAAATCCTATTTTCCAGCCCATTCCTCTGCTTAGTTGAATTTCACCTTCATGAGGAGGAAGTGGACAACTGGACTTTGGAGATACAAATAGAACTCACTTAGCCATTTTAACTCACCCTCACACCTAGCTCATACTTCAAATTTTGGCACTCATTTTGTTGGGGACGCAAAACTTTGATGGCATTATGACATTCTAATTGGAAATTATAGTTCTTCTTTTTTCTGCTATAATACTTAGCTTAGATAATCTCCTAAGAATAATATTCAGAATTATAGGTAGTGTCACCTTCTTCAAAATGTGGATTTGCACATTCAATACACATACTCGAACTATATCCTATTTCCAAGACAAGTTAATAGACATTTGAGCAGAAAAACTCATGTTCACTTTTGCCCCCTCACTGGGGCATTTTTTTTTTTACATTTTTTTCATGCATGTCCCCTCCCACCATGACTTCTTTCTACAACCATTTATTTAAATCATTCAATGATCTTTTTTGTCCATATACTGGAAATCTCTTATCCTGTTCAAATTTTTTTCTTTCACCAGAAATGTCAAAATGGTTTGATGAAGAGTTGAGTGAGGATCTGATTAATTTTAAGTAATGCAAAACAAACCTTAAACGCCCTTTTTTTAATTAGGGGGTGGGAAAGCCATCATTCAGCATTTTACACATCGTTGCAGATTGTTGGCAGCTATGCAACTTCTTCATTTGCATTAATACTGAATGTAACAGATTGTTATGGTTTGAGTTCATGGTGAAATGTGTTCAGAAAATGAACACGTATTATTTGATGGGCTTCAGTTAAATTTTATCATCCATGTTACTGTGTTCACCAAGAACCCTGGATGAACCCCTGACAATCCAAGCCAAGTTTTAACCCAGTCTGGATCAAGACTATGTCCAGACATAGGCCTAATTATTTACAAATCTCCAAGGGTTTACCTTCATATTGGCAAAGAAATTTACAAGATTAAAATCGACATTGCTTGAGAACAAGCAATCTTGGGTGGGGTGGACTGCAATGTCCCCTTTTTAAAATAGGATCTAATAATAAACAATAATAATAAAATTAAAATATAAAAGAATAAATTTAAATTAAAAATATAAAAGAATAAAATTAAGATTTATAACATAAATAAAATTTAATTAAGTTTAACGAATGATCAAAAGGCATGAAATAAAAAGTCATGACTCTCTCAAAAATGAGATATAAAAGGGAGAAGACAACTTCATTTGAAAGCAAGGGAGAGAGGAAGGAAGAGAAAAGGGAAAGTGTGAATTAAGACAGAATTAATGGAAGAGAAAAAAGGAATGAGAACACAATAAGGAAGTGATTCCTTCAAAAGGCAAAAGTTATGAAGGGTTATGACTTTTCCAAAGGGTGGTAATTAAGAAAGGTTGTGACTCTCTTAACGGGCAGCAATGATGAAGGGTTGTGACTCTTTCAAAGGACAAAAATGATTAAAGGTTGTGACTCTTCCAAAAGGTGGTAATTGTGAAAGGTTGTGACCATTGCCAGGGGCGGACATGCTAAGGAGGTGAGACTCTCTCCCACATTGGAATATATAAAGGGGAGAAGGTATAATTTGAGGAGGATATCCAAGGGAGATCAATTTGGGTATAACATTATTCTCAAAGGCAACAATGAAAAGTGGTGTCTCAATTCTTATGAAAGGTGGTGACCCTTTCACCAATAAAGCATAAAGAAGATTTCATTCAAAGCATTGAAGGAGGACTTATCAATCATCATTCATGAATCCATCCAAACAAGTCCTTCATCCATCAATCATTAATCCCTCAATAAATCAAGCAAACAATCAATCAGCAAGATCGAGCAACACATCATCAAATCCACATCAATCGTCAATTCATATTGGGATCAAGAAAACATACAATTCAGCAATGAAGCATCAATCTATCAAACCAACATTCATTCAATCATCATCCACCAATATATCAAACTAGCATTCATTATATCGTCACTTTTCTATCATCTAATCAACAATTACTTAATCATAACCCACCAATACCTCGAATCATTGAATCAAAGGAATTCGTTCAATCAATCAATCATTCAACAACAATTGAATGATCAATCAAGGTAAGCAATTGAAATAGCATTTGTGCTCATAAAGAGCAAATCAATACATAATATATCAGCGATCAGGCCATAGATCAGATCAAAGAATACTACTCATTGCAGGCAGTATCATTCTTGTTCCTTTGTGGTGTGCATGAGATGTATGCTTAGTATATGCAAGATGAAGATATTGTCTCACATTTAATTTCTCATATGTTTGTTATAGTTAATGATGTGATGTGAAATGATTGTAACTTCGTATCTGCTCCCCTTTCTTGCATTTCCTTCTCTTCTCTACATGATTGCCTGTTAGGTAATAAATAGATTGATAATTTAGAATAGCAGTTTATATTATCGCACAAGCAATTATATGAGTTAAGCATCAATCCTAGATTAGCATTTCATATTACAAAACAATTATATGAGTTGAATATCACTTATACTATTCCAATGCATACCACAATACTCATAGAATATAAGCTTATTGCAGGGTATATGATTTCAGTCTGCTGTTGTAAATTAGGCAGATCTGATCTGATGCGATTTTCCCTCTTGGATGCTGGCTTCTGCTCTTTTGGATAAATGCTGATGCTGATTGGATCGATCTTCCTTGATTGATGATTTGAGGTATTGTTGAGTGATGATTGAGTGATTGTCGATTAGTGATTGATGAGTGATGATGTAATGAATGTTGTTTGATATATTAGTGAATGATGATTGAATAAATGCTGATTTGATAGAGAGATGCTTGATTGGTGAATTGTTTGTTTTCTTGATCCCAAGATGAAGTGAGATTGATGTGGATTTGATGATTGTTTGTTTGATCTTGTTAATTGATTGTTTACTGAGTTCTTGAGGGATTAATGATTGATAGATGAATGAAGAATTTCTTTTGGTGGAATCATCAGTGATGATTTATAAGTGATCCTTCGATGCTTGGAATGAATTCCCTGTTATACTTCATTGGTGAAAGGGCCACGCCTTTCATATGAATTGAGTTACCACTTTTCATTGTTGCCTTTGAGAATAATATATTATTCCCCAAATTGATCTCCCTTGGATGTCCTCAAATTAAACCTTCTCCCCTTTATATCTTCAAATGTGAGGGAGAGTCATACCTCTTCATTATATCTTCCCCTTTTCAATGGACACACCTTTCACAATTAATACCCTTCGAAAGAGTCACAATCCTTCATCATTTCTGCCAGTTGAGAGAGTCACAACCTTTAATAATTGCCACCCTTAGAAAGAGTCACAACCCTTCATCATTGCTGCCCCTTTGAAAGAGGCACTTCCTTATTTTCTTCCCATTCCTTTCTTCTTCCATTAATCCTTCCTTAGTTCCTATGCTCCCCTATTTCTTCCTTCCTTCCTCTTTGTCTTCTCTCCCTTTTATATCTCATGTTTGACAGAGTCACAACTTTTCATTTCATGCTTTTTGACCATACATTAAACTTAACTAGATTTTAATTATGTCATATTTTAAATTTTGTTCTTTTATATTTTAAATTTAAATTTTATTTTTATGCTTTTATATTTTAAATTTTATTATTATTGTTTATTATTAAATCCTATTTCAAAAAGGGTGCATTACATGTTTTTCATTTCTCTTTTCTATCTACATTTGTCATCAAGCAAACTTTTCTTTGTTAGAATATTGTGATAAAATTGTTATATGTTTTTGTCTAGGTTCACTTTCCATTGCATGTAAATTGAGTAAAATTTATTTAATTTGTTTTTGGTAGCAAATTCTGTCAGTTAACTATGTTGAGAAAATTTGGTGTAAATTTGTCTTAGAATTACACATCTTATTTTTGTCTAAAGTAGATTGCAGCCTTGCAATCATTTTTAACTCTCTATGAAAATATCTGATCGGAATGCTTCTTTGCCCCAAGTAAAATCAGATGGTTAAACTTGATTCTGTGAGAATGGGTAGTTTGTTACAAGTTCACTTTAATCTACCCTTCCGAGCACACCTTAGATCTAGGTCTTTTAAAGCCTAGTTTGATCTGCCTAGTTCCTTTGATGTCTTCAATGGCCTAGAATGGCAGGCACGATACGAGTTACAAGTTACCCATGACCTCTCTAGTTTGGTTGAAGGCTTGTTCGCTTGGCCCGTACAGTGTTTGAACATTACAATCAACATCTACATATGATAGACCTAAAATTCACAATCAAAAAATGCTATAATGACCTAATCAAATGAGGTACAGGTTGCATCCTAGTCTCATAATCAGCAATCAAGGGGTGCAATCCTCGAGTGCTCATGAGTATTTTGCCAAATAACCAAATAAATTATAAAAATCAAAAACTCAAATGACAAAATAACTTGAACATAAATGTATGTTCATAGTTTAGGACCTAGGTCTCTCATGGGACCAAGGCTAGCACCAAATTTCAAATTTAAAAGTAGATTTTAAATTAAGATATGCATTAAATATTTATTGATTAATATATACATATTTATGTGGTGTTAAAAACATTTTTATTTGAGGGCAGTGAAAGCCAACTTTATATTGGAAGGGACATGACAAGTTCTTTGGGCTATGGTCAAACTAATGAATCTGTTTGGCAACTAGTTGTGTGTCATTTCCTTTCTTTCTTTTGTGCAACTACTATTGTATTCACAATTCAAAAAAAAATTGGCCTCTTTCAAATGAGTTTGGCTTGTCTAACCACGGAAGCAAAGATCATGGAGCTTTGGTCCCATTTGGCATGTCTTATACATATACATATACATACATATGTGTGTGTATGTGTAAGTGAGAGAGTGTGTATGTGTGTATGTGTGTATGTGTGTATGTACACATCTATGTATATGTATTGTTGGAAATATTGTCGTTGATGTCAAATGTACAAAGATGAAGTTGCCATTGATGTCAAAGGTAATGAATGTTATCACAATTGTCAAAGGTGAGAAGACAAATGGACAAGACTATCATTAATGTCAAAAGTGAGAATGTATGAATAAGACTGTTGAAATGTTGTCAAAGTACATATGCAAGATCATTGTGATAATTGGTATCAGAGCGGGATCACAGGTTCGAATCCCCTCGGGTAACGCTGAGGGGGAGATTGTTGGTAAGTGTCCAGCATATCCCCTCGGGATTCGTGACATGGTTTAACCACCTATTGTGAGATCCTTAACTGAGTTGGTCGTTTCTCCCAAAAGATTCATCTACTTAGGAAACCGCTACCATTCCAATTAAGGATCTCATTGGAGGTGGTTATACCATGTCACAAATCCCGAGGGGATATGCTAGACACTTACCAACAATCTCCCCCTCAACGTTACCCGGGGGGATTTGAACCTATGACCCCGCTTTGATACCACTTATCACAATGATCTTGCATATGTACTTTATCAGCATTTCAACAGTCTTATTCATACATTCTCACTTTTGACATTAATGATAGTCTTGTCCATTTGTCTTCTCACCTTTGACAACCGTATTACATTCAATACCTTTGACATCAATGACAACTTCAACTTTGTACCTTTGACATCAATGACAATATTTCCAACAATATCCCCCTTTCTCATTGATGGCAACATAAGTTTTCTAGCTCTCCCCCATTCTATTTCTCTCCCCCTTTAACATCAATGGCAAAGGGATGTTCATGAAAACATATATCCATGAATGGATCATAATACCAAAACACTCACATCATATGTGGAAGGAATATATCACTCCCCCTGTCAAGGATTCTCTAATGCTCTAATACCCCTTTGTGTCTTGCTTCTTCTATAGTTCTTCAAAGACTTTGCATCATTTCTTTGAGTTTCACAAGATAGGAACATAATGATTCCATCAGTCTCATTCATGTTCAACTTTTCTATGAGGATAATCTTTTGATATCTTTGTGATAGTCTTTTATCTTCAATATTTCTGATTGTCGTAGCTAAAAGGTTGCCTCTCTACTCTTTGATGATGATCCCTTCCTCTTCAAAGTCTTCAAGGAATACAATCTTTCTATCATCTACTGCAGGTATCAATTGATTATTTCCCTTGTTACGGATGTAATGCACAAGTGAATTTTTCTCTTTGTGCTTTAGGTTTTATTTGAAAGTTCCTTTCATGGTTTTTGACATCAATGCAATCATTTGCTTTTTGTTGCAATTGTCTTATCTCATCATTCCACCTTTGTTTTAATTATTCTTCCTTAATATTCTTGATGGAGAAATGCTTATCACATATTCATGTCTTATAATTTTTAATGTGAAGTTGAACATAAGCACAATTATCCAACTTTCCATTATCATTTTCTTTCACTTTTGCATTTCCTTATCTTTTATGCTATGATGAACGGTTAAAGCTTTGTGATCCTACTTTCTCAACTAAGTAACTTCGTGTAGAAACCTGTGAATGCTAGCTTCATGTACTTGTCATCTCGGATCTTTGAGCATATCTACCAATCCCTTGTTACATCTTTAGTCTTCTTATTCCTCTTTTCCATAGCAGACACATTTCTTCTAACTCCAAAGATTTTCTATCTTTAGTAGCATTTGAAAGTCTAAGCCTTCCATAGCGTGTTTTTTAGGCCAATGTAGATACCAAATTATTTTCCTTCCTTGATACTAACAAGTAGTTTCCTCTCTTCAATATTTCTTGTTTTTATCCACAAGACATCAACTTGTCTTGATCATCTCACTCTTTTCTTCAAGGGACTAGAGGATAATATCATATTTATCTCGCCCTGAACTCATGCTTCTCCTTATGAAATAGGACAGCCGACATCTTCAACTTTATGGAATACAGCGGCCATTACATAAGAGCAGTATTGTTATAAGCAAAAGCAGCGATCAGATTAATTTGTGAAAGATCATCATGAACGATGAAGTTGATGTGATTTTAAAAAGGTGATCTGAATTACTCTCCAAGAGTGATTCATTGGAGATGATGAGAAGTCGGCAATATTAAAAGGTAGCAATTTCAGTGACAAAGAGATTCAAACAAATATTACTGAGGAAATAAATATCGTGATATGTATTCCCAGTGTTTAATTTGTTATGGTTGATGCAAAGTAAAACAACAATGGACAGCGAACTTCTAAGGAGACAAGTCGGCAAAGAGAAGTGACACATAACTCAAAGGCAAACATACAATGATTAGGCAGTGTTTTTTAATCAAGGTGTGATTTGAATAGTCAAGACATAATACTTCATCAATCCTCTATTTGCATCAAAGACTTTGAGGAACAAATGAACAGCGATTCAATATGGACTGTTTGCCCCAGCATTGGATTATAGACAATGAAGAAGAAAAATAAGCGGCAGTTAACATGGTGTTCTGACAAGCAGCGACTTATCAGCTTATGACAGGGATTCATAAAAAGTAAATAATAGTTTTCTATGAAGTGGTGTCTTAGAATAAAGACATGTTTTGTATGAAAATGGACTTAATGAAACAACATGTATATGCGTGTGTGTCAATGATTTTCAATCCTCATGAGTTTCATGGCAACTACTTGTGTACGATGTGCATATCTAGAATGTGGTAGACAAGCAATTTCTTCTGCCTTGGATTGTTAAAAATTAAATCATGTTTAGTTGTAGTCTAGCAATGGCCATCTTTGTTGATAATCACTGGTTCAATGTCAAGCGATGAAACAGCCTTATTTTGTACAATAAAAAGTCAAGTTGGTAGAAGAGTAAGCAAGCCCATGCCCACTCACGATTTCTTTGAAATGCAAAGGCACCAACAATTCGTAGTTGAACCTTGTAGTCTTTAGACATTTTGTTGTACATTTTTTATAGCATATATGTATATTGAAAATGAAAGCAATGAAATTTTGTTAAACTATGTCCGGATTTAAATGTGAAATCTCAATTCAGCTCTAATGCTATGTAATCAATTTCTAGAATGCATATGATGAATGACTTATTCCTAGTTTACCAGGTTTGGGTTTGAATTCGATTCGCTGGAAATACGGGAAGGGTTCGTGAAACTCTTTGTGGGTTCATCTGGATCGATTGCCAGTGGACCCGTCAAGAATTTGAGGGATTTTCTGTATTTCCACCACAAATTTGCAGTATCAGTGGGACAAATTTTGATGTTTTTTCACAGCGAGAAGAATACGCTTATGAGGCTTGCAGCATTTTTCAAGGTGAGGTGGAGACCCAGCTAGACTTTCATCGCTGGGACAATGGGGACATCCATACCTATATCAGCTCATGCAGTTGCTATTAGGTTCTGTTTTGAAAGCAAACTTATATTATAATATTATTCAAAATCCATGTATTTTCAATATTAGCAAATGAAATTAAAATTAAAATTCCATAAGTACGTAAGAATTGAAGAAATTTGCTTCCTGATGATGAGCAACAGAAAATGGTTTGAAATATTCATCCAATTGTTTTTCTAAAATTTTGTTTCTTAAATGTATGCAAGTTTTATATAAAAATATTTTAGAATTCTATTTAACGCTCTAATTTGTGAAAGAATAAAAATTCTTTACAAAAGTATCCTTACCACTAAGGCTCGATTAAATGCCTTACAGACTTGAGGCAGGCATACGACCATTTGATATTTTTTATTTAAACAAACTCTCCACGGGAACTTAAAACATAAAAACCACAATTTGAAGGGTTTTAAAAAAAGTTGAATTCCATTCCAAGCAAAATTTGAAGGTTGTTGCAGTGAATAATAACAAACGTACCTTGTACATAGAAACAATCCAAATCGACATGAGCGATAACTCGAGCTTCCTGGGGCTCGGGCCGAGCTACTGGCATTTTTTATTATTAATTTTAATATTTGGATTTTTCCCTTCAGTTTTGCCGCTTCATAAGATATGGTATTCGCGAATACAGCAAGAATTTTGGAGGGTTGTTCGAAATGTTTAGGGTCGCCTCACCATTCCCGCGATGTCGCCGATATAAAATTTAGACTATTGATGATATATGAAGAGTACCTAATGACTTTAAGGAGTGGTTATTCTTCCAAAAGATATGGATAACATATGAAATGAATGAATGATTTTACTGACGTCCGCGAGACCAAACAGTCTAATACGTTGTGCATTCCATGATAAAATGTCATTCAGTCTCAATCGCACCCGATGCACAAAACCTACAAATCCACTCTTCCCAATCTTCTTTAGGTCTTTTCCATCTACCTGTCTCGCATCTGAGGTGGTGAGAGCTCGTCCTCAACTCGGCCACTAACAATCTAGCTTTTCCTTTAATAGCTGCCCCCAGATATGCCTTATCATCATGTTCCCAGGCTGGGTTATACACTTTGATGTAATGAGCCTTTTTCCTACCCCTGTTATTAGTCCACATGGCAGTCCAGAATTTTTCTATGACGAACTTTTTTATTTCCGCATTGGTATTAGGGCATTCTTGTAATTTGATGTTCCACTTACTCAACCACTTTATATTTTGTTTCATCCATGTTTTCTTCCTGCAGACCAAGTCTTCTTTCAACGCAATTTTGGGTCATCGATGGTTATCCATGTTGCCAAGTCTCCTTAGATAACTTATTAGCCGAGTTATCGCTGTCGCCTCCAATGGGAAACTTCCTGCTTCAGCTAAAAGAATTTCATATGGGACTGAGGTCTTGACTTTAAGACTGCTAGTGATTAAGTGTTTCTAAATTCTCTCCACCTGTCTCCAACCGCATTTTGTCATGTTGCCTCCCCAAACTTCGCAGCCATAAAGGACAACCGCTGTGACAAGTAAACCAAATAGAGTTTTCTTCATTTTCCAATCCCAAAGTTCAGCGTTTCTGCATCTATTTTGAAGAAGGTAAGATGCTTTCCACCCTCCCTGAATCCTTTTCGCTCTACAAGACTCCCAGCTGAGTCTATAATGGAAGTCAATCCCCAAGTACTTGTATTCTTTCACAATTTCTAAAGGGTTGCCTTCAAAAAGGAAGGACACGTGTTTTTCCTTCCTCTTCAAAGAAAAAATCATAATTTTTGTTTTGGTGATATTCGCCTGCATCCCCACATCCTGACAGAAGTGCTCCAAAGCCCCTAACTGATCTCCTGACCCTTGAGTAGTTTTAGAAATCAAAATAAGATCATCTGCATAAAGAAGAAGCTTTACTACATACCCAGCTAAATGCACTCCTTCGCCATCTATCTTGTCTAACCAGGATTCAAGTTTATCAATGTAAAGGCCAAACAAAGTGAGAGATAACGGACATCCCTGTTTAACACCAATGTCGCTACCGAAGCATTCAAACATACCCTCTTTAGTTCTGATTTTGGCTCTGACTTTCTCATATAATCTATGCACTGCTGCTCTAAATACATCTAGGATGCCTAAATCTTCCATTCTACTCCACAGCTTGTCTCTAGGAACCGTATCAAATGCCTTCTTGAAGTCCACAAAATAACAATAACCTTCTCCTCCCTGGCTGTCCCATAATTTTTCTATCAAGTGACGAAGAGTGATGCAATGATCAATGATAGAGTGTCTGGGCCTGAAACCCGCTTGCCCTTTGGCTCTTTTTCCTTCCCCTTCAGCCCAATTGTTGATTCTACGCTCCACCATGCTCCCAAAAAGTTTTCCAAAGAGAGGATTGACCATAATTGTCCAATTATTGGATGGGTTATTGTTGTCCCAACTTTTAAAGAGAGGGATAACCACACTAGTGGTCCAATCAGCCGGAAACCCCTCCCGAATGACCTTGTTGAAGACACACTTGATGTGAGGTGCAAGAAGATCAACTCCCCATTTTAAAAATTCAGCTTGAAGCCCGTCAATGTCACTTGCCTTGCCGCTGGCCAATTTCTTTATTCCAAGTTTGATGTCATCTACCGTAAACAACTCCACCAAGGTGTTTACAATGGGAGGAGAGTTCTTCTCGTGCGACCGTTCATAAAGTAACCTAGCATACTCTAGCCATTGCTTATCTGTAATATTATTCAATATTTGTTTTTTCCTGTGTTGTAGTTCCTTCCAAAAGCCTTTGGGGTTATGTTTGCCAAGATGTATTAACTCCCCCCTTCTAATATTAACATACTCCTCTCTTTTTTTCTTGAATCAACTTTCTATATAACTTCTTGTCTAATTTGCTCGAATCTTTCCCTCTTATAGCTCTCTTAGTTGCCTTACATTCTTTGTCATACCATGGGTTTGTCAGAATGTGTTCGCAGCCCTCTTCTTATTGCAAGACCTTTTACATGCCCTTAACGCCTTGTGTATAATTGGAATCAGTAAACTGCTATGCAAATGATCATCATGTTTATTGCCCCTTTCATCAGCCGAGATATTATCCATTTCAAGAAGTTGTTGTTTAAGAGCAGCGCTGAATATGACTATGAGGCTAAATATAGTCTATGGGAAGGAGAAGGTAATTTTAAGTCTATGAGGCTAAATATAGTCTATGGGACAGCCTCTCCAATTAAGCTGAATTCAGTAAATCAGTTCTTTTCCTATGCAAGTTAATGATGAGTGCCACCAACTTCTCAATATACTCATCATTGAATAAGTTATGCCAAGAGCTAGTTGTTAATATATTCACAAATTTGTCCATGTTGTCCTTGTATGCGACACACTCACACTCTACAATAAAATGTTGTTCAGTTTTCACATTCCCAAAAAAGCAAAAAAGTACAAACTCTCTCTTCCCAAGCCTCTTTTGGCATTTTCCAATGTTGTGTCTCACAACGGAGTTGATGAGAGTTAATCATGAGCTAAGCAATAAGAATTTTAGCTCTTCATAAAATATTGGCCCCTATGTAAGCTTTTTGAAGTTGATCGCACATGGGATTAAACTTGTTGATATAATACTTTTTCTTCTTTCTTAGCCCAATACCTGAATTTCTCTTGTAGAACTTATCCATAACAAAAACCTTTATTTATTTATTATTTGTGGGGCACATATTGAAATGATTCTTCCATTTACTCGTCCAGTTGGTATTTTGTTACATCCATGTCTTCTTCATTTTGCACAATATATCATTGAAGACAACCTTAGGCTATCTACCTTCTTTCATTTGTTCGTTCTTTTTAGATAGCTTATGAGACGCACCATAGCAATTGCTTCAATAGGGGTAGCTCTCATTTTGCTTAACATGATATCATATGGAACAATGTTTTAAATTTTGAACTTGCTTGTGATCAAACATTTTTGGGTTCCCTTGATTTGCTTCCATCGTGAGACTAAAGTTTGTTGGCCCAGAATTCACACTCATAAAGAACAACCAACAAAACTAAAAGACTAAAAAGACTTTGAATAATTTTCCAATCCCAAAACTCTACCTCTCTACACCTATTTTGAAGAGCATAAAATGTCTTCCAACCTCCTAAAGTTCTTTTTTTTTGCAGCCTTCCCATCTTAGACTCTTGTTGAAGTCAATGTTGAGATATTTATATTCTGTAACTTCCTCAAGAATATTGTCTTCAAAAATAAACCTATGCTGATTTTGTTTTTTGCTATTAGAGAAAATCATGACTTTAGTCATGCTGATATTAACCTGCATTCCCACCATACTACAAAAATGCACAAGGGTAAATAAATATTCTTACAAATCATGGGAAGATTTAGCAATCAAAATGAGGTTGTCTGCATAATGGAGCAACCTTATTGAAAATTCTCCTAACTGAATACCTTCACCATTTTGCATATTTAATCACTCTTCAAGTTTGTCGACATATAATTCAAACAGGGTAGGTGATAAGGGGTAGCATTATTTGACCCCAATATCACTCCTAAAACATTCTAAAATGTTGGTTGAAGTTCATATTTTGACTTTGACCTCTTCATACATCATATGAACAACAACTCTAAGATGCATAGGAATCCCAAGTTTTTTCATTCTATGTCAAAGCTTGTCCCTAGGGACCATGTCAAAAGTCTTTATAAAATCAAGAAAGAAACAAAAAAACTCCATCCTTTCTCGCTCACCCTTTTTCAATAATGTGTCTCAAAATAAGATAATGATCAACTATTGAATTCTTAGGTTTGAAACCAACTTGCCTTTTTGCATGTTTATGTTTTTCTTCTGCGCATTTACTAATTATATTTTCTATCATGATGCCAAATAATTTTACAAACAAAGGATTAATCATTATCATCATGTAATGGGAGGGGTTATTGATATTGTCACTCTTAAAAAGGGGTATTACAAGACTAGTTGTCCAATCTTTAGGAAACTTGTTGGCCGATATTAGTGAAGATTTTTGTAATATGTGGTGCAAGCATTTTCATTCCCCACTTGAGATACTCTTCTTGAAGCTCAACCAAGTCTTTTGCTTTACCAACACCCAACTTTTAATACCCATCTCGACCTCCTACATAGTGAAGAGATTTGTCATATTGTTGACCAAGGGTGGCGAGTTCACCTCACAATCTTGTTCATAAAGTTGCCTTGCATAGTCAAACCATTGAGTAGTTGTGATATTATTTTTAGTTTATTTATTTCTTGGTTGAAGCTCCTTCCAAAATAACTTGGGGTTATTTTTACTAAGAAAAGTTAGTTCTTCCCACCTTGTGATCATAAAATCATATTTTTTCTTCTCTAAAATTTTCTTGTAAACTTTAATGTCAAGGTTTTCTTAATTTGCTCTCTTAGATTTCTCCTATCCATTTTATATACCTCACCAAACCATGCATTGGCTGGAAAATAATTTGTTTCAAACTTTCTTTTCTTTTCTCTTTTGCACTTTAAAATAGCCTCATGAACCAAATTTGTCAAATCATGGCTATTAATACCATGCAAATGTATTATCTCCTCCTTACAAAACCTCTCGAATGTTACCTTGAAGCTGTTACAATTTTTTTGAGTCAAAAGGATTATGCCCTATAAAAGTGGTTGTTGAGAACATTGAGTTTTTGCCCCAAATTACTTCTTTTCTGCCCACAAAAATTAACATACATCAATCTATGACCTGACTTCATATCCCATTTGTGTTCACCAATCGCAACTTCATCAATTTTCTCATATAAATTATGTGAACAAATTGCATATTCTACCACTCTTGCCCCATTGTAAGTGTTGCAAGTGAAAACACCCAACTTTGACCATCTAGCCAAACTATTGTAAATCATTATATCAAAAGTACTACACAAAGTAAACAATTCTTCCCCAAAATGATTGTATCCTTTAGCATCATTTGTGACTCTTTCCCATTGATGTTTTCTATCTTTTGTGAGCCAAATGAGATTACAATTTTCTTTATAGCTGAGTATATTGGCTTGTTCTCTTGCAGTCCTAGCATTACAATCCCCAACAAGGATAACATTACCTTGTTGTTAGAACACAACAACATCCTTCTTTAAGGCTACAAAAGGGTCTATGTGGTCTAAACCATACTTTTTATATAAGTTTTAGAGACTTGTGGAGCAAAATAACATGTTGCAATCTTGATAAAATGAATGAAAGAAGGAATTTTAATGACTTCTATGAGATTAATGGTCTAAGGGATCAAAAGTTACTTCATTAACATAAATTCATATTACTTGTATGTTAGTTATTATATTATAAATCTTGACTATGAAGTTTGTTGATTTGTGAAGCCTTGTCTCTTCAAAGAGATTGTTTAGACTGTTCATCTTCAAAGTATCTTCTAACTACTTATTGAATCCATATTGTATACTCTACAATGAAGTGCCACTTGGTTTCTATAGGAATAGTCAATCGGGCTCATGCTTTCATGTGGGTTGAATTCTTTGACATTATGTGTTTTTTCCACATATGGCTTATAGTAATGAATATGCAAATCTATTTTTGAGTTTATATAAGGCTTATAGTAATATGGGACTACCACTTCACGGAGATACAACTAATTATACTACAAATGAAACTACATATCTTATCTTTGAAGGATTTGAACTTGTGACCCCTTTTTCAAGAGTATTAGTAGATAGATAGATAGATAGATAGATAGATTTTAACAAATAATATTATATCATGAAGAAGCCTCTACAGTAATTATTAATGTTCATATTTTGATGTTGCAAGTTTTGTCATTATAATGTTAATATTTCAACTTTGATATTTTTTGTAGTCGTGAAAGATTAATATATTTCTTGTTGTTTCAAACAATCTTGAAATCAAATAGTACAAAGATGACATTTTTGTATGTGTTTGCTTCATTGCCATCATTTGTTTTAATTGATACTTCAAAAACAAGTTCCAAACAACTCTAACCATACCTTCAAGACATTTTGAAGAGATTCTAAAGAAGTGTAATTTGAATCATTTTTAAAAAATATATATTTAACTATGTCATATTTCATATTTTTAGCAGAATAAGGTAAAAAGAACGATATAGAGCACATTGTCATCCATTTTACCTGTTGTGGCTCCACAACATACACCCTATTTGTTTTTTTTCTTTTGGCAATGGGGACCCCCTTGCTTGTCTTTTTTCTTGGACCCCCTGTCCATTGGGATTTTTTTGGGGGGTTCTTTTTGAAGAAAAGCTAAGTCCTTTTGGTTTTTCGCAGTTTTGGACCTTCGGTCTTTCGGGGTCTCTCAATCTCTGAAATATCAAAGGCCCGGAAGTGAAAAAGGCAAAACCTATGACAAACCTTTCGGTATTTTGGTTACCGAAATATTGAAAGGTACAAGGGTCACGACTTCGGTGTTTTGGCCACCGAAGTCAGAATGATGTCACCTCATTAATTGTGTGGCTGTAAAAGTGACTCCGCCTTTTTTCCACTCTTTTTTTGTTTGTTCTCCGCCTCCTCGAGCTCCGGCAATCCTATCTTTGGCGCGCGCTTCTTCATTTTTGTGCTCCTCGCCCAGGACCGCATTGCTCATCCTTGTGTTGTGCCTTTTCTTCCTCCTTCTCTCCCTCCTACCAGGTTGGCCTCTTGGACTCTCTGTTAGGTTTAGGTTTTATGCCTTCATTTTGTTCATTTCGGTCTTTCTTTGTCTTTCTTTGCCTCCCCTTTTTTTTCTTTTTGAGCTTCCCTTTGCAAAGTTCACTTAGGGTTCTTAGCCCTTGGTTGTTGGGTGTGTTTTGTCGTATATTTTTTGGTGTTTATTTTTTTTTCCAGTTTTTCTTGTGTTGTGTTAGTCTTAGGACTTTTAGTCTCTGAATGTCAAAAGTCATCTACCCAGTCAAATTGAGAAAGAGACCAAATTTTGACCAAGTCCAATAATGACCCTCAGTATTTTGGCATTTCACACGTTCGGCGTTTCACAGATTATCCCGTCGTTGAAGGCCAAAACACCGAAGGCAGGACCAACCATCACACTTTCAAACTTTTGCACCTTTGCATGCCAAAACACCCTATACCTCCATAAGTCAGAACCTCCTCTCTTTACCTCATCCATCTTCACACTTTTGCACATTCGCACGCCAAAATCCTTTCTCACATTTGCAGTCTGAACTACCGAAAAGAATCACCCAATACCCATCAAGCCTTTTCTTCACAGTTTTAACCTTTTGCAGTCTGGTCCTGTCTTTGGTGTCCATAAGCCCAAGTGGCCTAGAATGCCATAACATAATTTTGGATAATTCTGAAGCAACTGCTACTGACCCTTAGAGTTATTTTCTATTTTATGCTTTCCTTCAGATAGTTGTTTTCAATAAAGTACTGATAGTTGCATGTTTTCTTGCAGGAATTCCAAAAAGGATCGTTGGATCGCCCATGAAGTACCTATTCAAAGGCTACCATACACCTTCAAAGGTCGGGAACTACCACAGTGAGGTTACCGACACTGACATCGGGAATGTCGATTGTAATGAGTTCCTAATCAAATACGTCAAACCTAGTGGGAGGTCATCTCACTGCACTGCCCTAGCATTGACAAGTCTAGTAAAGGCGGTCACACACCCAGTCTTAGTTCTATCCTCAGACTCTATTATGACATTTTCACACCAGTATTTACCAGATGAGAGGGTAGTGAAAAATAAATCCAGAGAGATTGTCTTGGACCTTCAGCAAGATAACATTGAGGATGTCTTCCACCTCCCAAAGGGTGTCGACAGATTCTATGACTTCTCAATCAACAAAGGCTTGGATTGGTTCAAGAATAACACCTTGGAGGCATATGACATTGTAAACCAAGAATACTTGATCCAATCCCTCCCAAAGAACAAACTTGAAAAGATAGATATGAGGAGAGGATACCTAAAGGATGATATTCAGGCAATCATCACAATGCTCAACAAATTGTACGGACTACCCCAGTCCATCCAGCTTGAACATTGGATGATCATAGTAATTGAAAAGATCAAGGGGTCAAGGGTCAGGTTCAATTGGGACACCATCCTGAGTGATAACCTGGATGGACAGTTAATTTCAGTAAAGAAAAACCCTAAGTTTTACATGACATCATACATGGTGTATTTATTAGCAGGAAGAGCAGAGTACCCAGGATTTGTAAAAAGAGGAGCCTTCGACCAACCAAATGCATGGACCTTCACAGTATATCCCCAACTGATAAGGAAATTCAAGTTGGATGAAAACAACCCAGATTATAGGATCGCTAATGATGAATTCATATTTGCAATCATTTGCTTAATTGAGGGTGATTATGCAAAAAGGTTATTAGAAGAGGTATCCGCTAAGGTAAGGGAAATAGGGGCCTTCTACATTCAGTTCAAAACCTTCACCTACATCAGAGTGGCTGGGTGCACCCTTTCCCCAAAGAAACTTACCATATACCCTTCTGACTGGATAAGTATCATAGAAATGGCTTGGTATCTCGCTGATGCATATGAACATATTAAACACAAGAAGAAGCACTGCTAAGACTTTCCCATTTCAACTGGCCCATACACCCTGCAGTATATGAAGGTGTGCAAGTCCCTTGCATTTGAATGGGATAAATGCCCATTATAGTCTCTAACAAATGGGGTCAGATCAAGGTTTGATCCCATTGGTACCTATAGCCACATTATGGGCAGGCACTACATTCACGAGCCTCACCTGGAAGACCACTGAATGAATTGTGTGGACGATTATAAAGTTAGGGTTTGAGATTATTGTAGAATGTCCCTAGTTTTAGCACAGGCTGTCCTAGAGCTCGACATTCTTCCCAAAGCATGGGAAAAGGAGACGGGTGAGGTACTTGACCTGTTATATAATAAAGATAAGGTTTATACTAGACCAATTTTTAATGCTAAGATAGATAAAGATGAGAATGATAAAATTAAGTTCAAGGCCAGGCATGTGGTTAAGGCCACTAAGAGTTGGATCAAAAGGCCCTTCCAAATGGATCTCGTTCCAATTAAACCATAGTTAAACCCACCACCCATATTGGATAAGGTACAAGGAGAAAGGGTAGCAATGCCCCACTTCAAGAAGGTAGCTCCATAGAAGTCAAGGACAATGTATGGACATGAACGCCCAGTGGTGTACGACCCCAACCCTAAGAATAAATCACCAAAGACTAGAATGATTAGAAGCATATCCCCACCTTTGGAAAAAGCACAAATGACTCAAGAAGAGCTCCCCACCACCAATCAATCTCCTGATGTAGAGACTACAGAACCTTCGGGCACCTCAGAAGAGAAAAATAAAGTGTATAAGAGGAAGAGAGCCTCTGCATCTCTACACTTAGAAACTATGCTAGAGCAACCAGAAGAGAAAGGAGGAGAAGAGGAGGATGTACCCTTAGTGAGAAGAACAAGGTCAAGGAGTGCTATCTCAAAGAAGAAAGGACTAGAAAAGGACATCCCCATTTATGGAGAGGAAGAGTTACATGAAGAACACAAAAATCCCTGAGATTCTCTTGGTCTCGATGAATTCCTTATGTCTAACTTCTAGGATCTCACAAGGTTTGAGGACCAAGGTATGGATTCATTTGATCATTCAACATGAGTTAATGTGGGAGGGTATGTGTCACTAATCTCGCAGGTTATTCTAAATCCACCCTCATCTTAGTTCACTAACCCCACAGTGAGAGTACCACTCGGGGAAACAGATACAAGCAAGGAAAGGGACACAAACAAAGAGGTAGAGGCAGCATCTATTCCAGGGTCCTCCACTGCCCAAACCTCACAAACCACCCAGGGAGAGTCACTTCAAGGTACACAAGCAGATAAGAATGCAGAGAAAGGCCCCAATCCTGCAGATACTCAAGCTCCTACTCCTCCACCTTCATCTCATACTCAAGATCCTACTCCTCCACCTTCATTTCCTACTCCCACTCCTCCACCTTAATCGCATACTCAAGCTCCCACTCCTCCACCTTCATTCCCAACCGAGGTTGAAATTTTATCAAATCTTTTAGGAGATGTGGAGAAACCCAAAGATGAAATGGGATACAAAGGGGAAGAGAGAACTCCTCCACTGGAGCAAACACATGAGGTCCAAAATGCCCCTTTAGGAGAGAAGAATGCAATCTTGGGAGAAGAAATGAAAGAATAAGGGGAAGGAGAAGGGGAAGATAACTCAGAAGGAAGAGAATCATTGGAAAAGGAAAAGGAGGCCGAAGAGGAGACAAAATCACAGGAAATAATAGGGACAACTTTAGTACTGCACATTTCTCCTTACGAGACCGTTACTACCTTTACTAAACCAACATGGTTTACTAAAGAGATACAATGAAGGAAGAGAGTCTATACAGAAGAGGAAGAAGATACAGACATGTCCTTTCTAGGTCAATCCTTCCACGCAGAGTCTAGTGTGCCTGCAAGGACAATGTCCTATGTCACTCAAGATAATAAGCACCACTGGCAAGCACAAGTGGCAGTTCCTATAACCAACACCACCCGGATGAAAATAACCCCTATAATGCCCCACCAAGGAACCCAGGAGAAACTAACCTAAACATGCAACGAAATTAACATGATAATTTTTTTTAAATGTTTACAAACAATAATGATAACAACGTGAAATAAAAACAATGAAACACATAACATACTCACAACTCAAACAAAGATTACAAATCTCGAGGGTTCCTTGACATAGAATTACTTAAGCAAACTAAACTATGAAGAACAACTATTAAGAACTAACATACATGATACATCAATTGAACCACAATATCCATCTCATATAATAAGATCACATATACAACTGATACCCAAGGTATACATAAATGAATAGGCACCTACTGCACAAGTCGCAGGGTATGCAATAATGAATAACAATACAATACAATACAAAACATCCTCCGAATGGATCTCAACCAAAATACAGATAAGGTACAAGTATACAACTCATGAAACTGAACAAGTCTCTAGAAGAATAAGAAGGTGGAAAGAACAACAACAATAAGGATCATCGAAGAAAGAACAAGAGGGTCGTATCTCAAATGGTAAAAGAATCACTACCACCCGACCTCATGGAACCAAAAGTCGACTCCCACCGTACTAAGGAGATAGCATCAGGCCTACACACACGAGTACACAACAAGAAAGACTAAAGCAGAAGTATAAGGGTAGGAAAGATCAAGATACACTGGAGATCAATGTCAACACAGGGGTACACCATCCAAAGATAAATAATATACATAAATTATCCAAAATACCAACATGAACCAACTACTAAAACCAAAGGCCAAATGTCAAAACACAACCATCAAAGGTAAAGAAGGACCTATGGAGGAGACTTAGGCTACATACTATGGGAGTGTCATCACATGGTCAATTACTCGAGTTACCCAGGATTGGTCACTCTGGACCCCAGACCCTCAACATGACTCATGTGGAACCAGAATACCCTCTCATGAAGATGAGGAATATAATAATACCTACTCTCTAGGTATCATCTCATTCCCATCCTTATCTTGTATAAGCACTCAAGGCATGAGAGAGGCATCATGAACAATCTTGTATTTAATGTTAACACCAAGTTTTATTATTAAATTATCACTTATTAATAACTTACGATGAGTTACCCTGGGTCTAGCCTCTTTGGGTCCTAAACCCCTATTGTAAGCCACTCCCCTAAAATGTACATATTTAACCTCCCCTAAGCTCAAGGTAAAAAATACACACAAGTTTCATAAATTGGCTTCTGTCCATACATGAACTATTGATTCTCCATTAACCATAGTAATATAAGGTACTCTTAAATGATCACACCACTCAAATAAGTTCAATATTGAAACTTAGTCAGGTTATAAAGACTGAGGTGATAACACCTCTTAATGCATACAACAGGTACGCATATGCAACAAAAAAAAAATCCTCAAAAAAAAACACAATGCCCCTAAAAGCTTAGTTCAAAATATGTTGGAATAATGGAAGGGTGTGTACTGAGAGGGGAGGGGTGAATCAGTACCCTTACAACTTTTACCAATTAACCTTATTACTTATTGCTTGTATAACCAACCATTGTTGCTTTTCTACCTCATGCATGTAATGTCATAGCATAAATGTAAATGCATGTAAACAAACATAGAAACATTCATGAAACTCATTTACACATGACACAAGAATTGATAACACAGAAAACCCCTATTAGAAGGTAAAACTGCAGTGGGAATGAAACCCACAAAGATTTACTATCTGCAGAATAGAAGGTGTAGGTTAAAGCTACAAGTTGTGATCACTTTTGATGATCTTACCCTGTTAGGAGTAGCATGTTAGACTTGTTTAGTCTACTTGTTAAAGAGATTTCAGCAACATAATGTATGCGTGCACTCGGTTAAGAGATTTACAATAAGACTGTTAAGTCCACCTTATTGAAGGATTTCTTCTATTTGCTACAATTGTTAGAGAGTAGACAAATGACTTGATAGCTTGCACTCTTGAATTGCTGATTACAGATCCGTTAAGTTCACAAAATGTATATCACCTATTGTGATGAATAATACCTCTATTTTTCTTGGTAGCCTTGAATCTAGTTCTTCATAACCAAATTCTTCTTTATCTGTTCTTCTACATGAAAACCTCTGTTTGATCCATAGATGTCCTTCTATGGCTACTATCATCATGTTATTGATTGATTATACATCTATATATATATAATATATTGACCTAATTAGGTTTCACGCTTTTCTTGAATAAATCTAAGATCAAAGATTTACATCTTGACCTTGATCTCCTAGTTTGCATGAATACAATCGGTTAAACTGATTAAATCCATCAATTGTACTTTTCTCAATCCTCAAGAAATGGTTGTCTAGCTAAGAAAAAAATCTAATTTAAAGACTAAAGTGCTTTAGGTGATGTGTAGTTCAGATTCGCATTTCTCAGTGTTAAAATTGTCTCTCAGTTAGACTGGTGCTTGGTGATGTCTCTACTCGGTTATGTCTCTGTTTGCTCAGTTGTGTTTGTGCTCGGTGATCAAAACATGTTGGTGACCACTGTGCTTGGTAATCACTGCATTCAGTGATCACTGTCACTTAGTGAATGCTGACACTCGGTGAATGTTGACCGACCAAAGTTGTCTGCTTGAATACTAATGATGTACATCTGATCCTTTAAGGATTATCAATCTCCCCCTTTTCCATTAGTATCAAAATTGATATGTGTAGCATATAAACCAAGTATGTTATACTTATATAATGACTCCCCCTTTGTGCATGCTCTCGGTATTTACATGTTTCTCCTTTTTACATTTTCCCCCTTTGTGGATACAATGTATGTACACATGTTTTCCGCCTTTTTTGAAAATAATGACAAAGATGTATAACTTACATCTTGTCAAATATGTGCTTATGAGATTGCTTGATTTTTGCCATCAACTTGTCCCATTTTTCCTTGAGGTGCTCAAGGGTCATGTGCTCCAATGTGATTTGAGCATGAATGTCATAGATGCTTTCAGCTACTGGCATCTCCATGGTGGAAATTAGAGTCTTTTCCTTAGTCATATGTGTCATCAGCAATGTGAGATTCGGTAGTAACAAACTTTGCAGCTCGGTTACTTCATCTCTGATTTTGCATTCTTCCTTTTGTATCTCAAGTCTTAACCATTTGGATTCAACTAGATTTTCATAATGCAATTGGAATGCATTTGGCTTGATTAAAAGACTTTGTGCACTATCTTTGAGGTCTTCATTCAATTTAGCTATTTATGCATCATGCTTGGTGGTGAAGTTCTCAATAGTACATAGCTTTTGAACTAGGGTAACTAACTCTGAAATAACAGGTTCTAATTGAGTTACCAGTTTTGAAAGTTTCACCTTATTTACTGCCACTTCTTGGCTGATTTTCTCTGTGAGCTTGTAGTGATACTTCTCCTCAGCTCTTTCTTCAATGACCTTCTCGGCATCTATATTCTGATTGGTGATTGCCTTGGTTAGAACTGCTAGTTGATCAATGATGGGTGCATTTTGATCAAACTGTGTATCAAGAACTACCTGCAGTAGTATTTCTTTTGTTGTTTCCAGGACTTGTGTGTTTTTGTGTTCTAGTTTGAGCTTGTCCTAATGATTTTTCCTTTTGCATAGCACCCCATACCTTGTTAGTGACACGTAATCAAGTGTTCTTAGATCACAGTCAGGTATTTCTATGATTTCCTCAAGTGTAACGGGGGCCTTATTCTTCTTGTTCTTCTTCTTCTTTGGAATGTTGTTCATAGTAGGGGAATGTGGTACAATAGCAAGAGACTTTTGTTGCTATGTTTCTATCATTGATTGCTTGGGAGGTGTGGTGCCTTTTCTAGGTGGCTTGGTCAATACCTGTTGGTTGGTTGTAGACGTCTCTACATCAACCTTGTCTTGACTTGCATCCTTTTCTTACTTTCCACTATCCTCGGTAGGTGAATCACTCGATTTATCCTCTTCACTTTTATCTGTCTTTTCCCCTTGTTCATCACCTTTTTCCATTAGTGTGTCTGTTTCAGGCTCTTTTCTCCTTTGATTATGTTATTATATTGATAGGTTGTATCAATAAAGGCATGTTACCTGGTACATTTGCATGTGCAACATCAGTAGTTTCATGTTCATTGTTTTGCTCGGTGGCAATATTAACATCTTCACCAGTCTTAACATTATCATCAGAATCACCTTGAGTTATATCTTTTATAGTGATATCTGGTGTTTTTCCTAATGATTGCAATATCTAAGGAATGTCATTCATCGCCTTACTTGCCTCTGTTGTCAAATCAATGGGATTGACATCCTCGATGTTATTGATGAAAATATGCTCGGAGATCGGTGTGACCTCCTTCTCCTCATTATGATTTGTCTCAGTTAGAGCCAGTACCTGCTTGGGTGGATTAAAGATTTGTGTCCAAATCTTATTGCTTTGTGTATCAATCTCTTCTAACCTGTCTTGCAGTACTTTATATGCTCTTGTCTTAGCAGAAAACTTATTGGAGTGCTCCTGCATGGTTGAGTCAATTTCTTCAACTGTGACTCGTGAATGAATGTAACTAGAGATCTCTCCCTCATATGTTTCTCCATGTGCAATGCATATGTCCACCTGGCTGATATCTTGTCATTTAGCTCTTGTGGAATACGAACGTTAAATTGTATAGGTACATATTTGTATGAAATCATCATCTTGATTATGGCCTCTTCTATTTTATCATGATACTTGGTAGACAGAGTTATTCGTTGTCTAATCTTGTGATGTGATATACTGTCAGTATTGATGATTGACTCTACAACTTCATCAATTGTCTTTGGTATTTTGGCCTTTTATGCTTGGAGTCTTTGTTCTCTTTCATCTTTTTCAGTGTCATCCTTGTCCTCTCTTCCTCTTACATATCTTTTGTGTTTTATAGGCTGGGTTGAGACTTTTCTTTTCATATAAGTTTTCACTGTGCCTTTCTTCAACGGTGGAGAATCTACCTTGGTTGTTTTGCTTCTTGTCCTGGATGCAGCTGTTACATTAGTAACATTTGATTTTTTGGTCTTTGGTGGCTCTGCATCATATTTGGTAGACTCGAAGTCACTCGTCTCTTTACCTTCACTGATGGGTGACTATTCCTCGGTGATATCCTTTGTTTGTTCTAACTCTTCGTCGGTTACCAAGAGTTTTACCATTTGAGTTTGCTTCTTCCCTATCTTCTTGACTACTAAGCTAGTCTTTATCCTTGACTTGGCTTCTTCATATGTGCCAAATTTACTTATAGATTTGTCAACTGGCTTATTTAGTAGAGCTTAAATGGATTTTGTAGCTTGATCTATATCAATTTCATATTCAAGTGGTGGTAACCATGTTGTTCTTGGGTTGACAACTTTGATGAGTGCAGTGTCGGTGTCCACTACAAAGCATATCTCATCTTTGTATTTTTCCACTACTTGAGCATGGATTCTCATCCTCTTCTCCATCCTAGTCTTGAATGTTGCAAAATATCCATTCATTAAAGGTGTGAACTTGTCTCCTAGTGACTTGATGTAGTCACTAATCTGTGTTTTTATTGGTTGATTTGTGTCCCAAGTGAGATTAACGATTGATGGAAAGAAGTTCTAGAAGTAAAAGAATATGCAAACCAATAGAGAACCAAACTTACATGTATTAGATCCGGTTGATCTAATGGTTGTCATGTTTTCTTCCAGTTGCTTCAGCAGCAGCTCTATTAGGTCTAGTTGCACTCCTTTCTTTACAATCTTGTATGTTGTGTCAACATCTCCACAAGCAATGAAATTCATTCTGCTTGCCTAAAATATCTTGTATTCGACCACATATGCACTGAACTTCAATTCAGGTTCGGTGATTGAGTTCACTTTCAAACCTCTACCATCCCATTTGGATCATGTTAGTTTTTCAATCTTAGGGCGACCAGGGTGCCTTAGGGCTTTCGTCACCGATAAGATAGCCTTAGATTCATCCAACCACATATTACCATCATGTACTCGGTTGAGCACAATACAAATCCATTCGGTCTTGAATTCCTTTGGGAACAATAGGGCATTGGTTAACCCTTTCACTTCGATGTGTTTGTACTCATCCTTCAAGTTTTAATTCTTACATAGCTTCTCATAAGCTTCTTCAAGCTCAATGTCTCCAATTTTTGCAACCTTGTAGTGAATGTATGATCGGACATCTTCAACCAAGAAATACATGGAACTGGACTGTTGGTTGTATTTCGTGTTTTTGCTGTTTTGCCCTGTTCCTTGCCTTGTTCTCTGAAAGTTTGTAGGTTTTCATGCCTATTCCATGTCAAATCTTGTTAAAACCCTGCAAAAACCCTAAGGCCTAATGATAAACGATGCATTTTAAACCCTTAGCCATGTCTTCTTTTGCTTCATTACCTTTTTTGAGTTACTTAAGGCATGTGCTATATAACGAGTTAAGTCAGGTCGCTTGATCGCGTGAATCAAAATGAATATGCCAAATGATCTCCCGACTTCGATTTTGCCTTGTGTCGCTTAGTCTCATGAAAAAATCGAATATTCTCTAAGTGTATCCAGACTTAACAATCTTCCTTTGGTCGGGTTATCGCTTGATTTTTGTGTTATGAAGTTTTAAAGGAAGAATGGGACCCACCTCAGTCGGGTGATCGCATGAAGAAAAGGCAAGTCAACGAAATGTCTTCCGACCTTGCGCCTTTCTTCATGTCGCGTGATCGCTGGATCAGAGCAGTCAAATAGTTAAGGCAAACCTTCAGTCGCGTGGTCTCGTGATTAAAAGATGGTTAAGAGATAACAGTCACGACCATGCGACTAACAGTTTTATGTTATGTGATTTCCCTCAGTCGGGATGTCGCTAGAGCAGAAAGATGAGTCAGACTTCCAGAATGCATAAAGTGGACTAAGTAGTAGATGACATCTGTCAGATTGCTATTGGTTGTCGTGTGATCGCTTGATGAAGAAAGAGGATCAAGCGATAAGGAGACTTAA
>MU227372.1:1958827-1980503 GCA_018584345.1 Thuja plicata | reverse complement strand
GATATTGTTTAAGTCCTTAGCAATTAGGCTTTTCTTGTCTCTGAACTATTTATCAGGTTTTAGAGGTAACAAGATTCAAATAGACATTTCAAGCAGTACAGTTCATGCAAGAAAAATCCCTAACATGTATGATCGGATGTCTTCAACCAAGAAAACCCTAGGTAGGATACTCAAGAATGCTCCCTTGTCGTCGGGTTGTGAAGCAACCTCGGGTCAGAACTTGTAATTTGGCTCTTCACAGGTTGAGTTCTTGATAAGAGAAACCTTCTTATGTTTTTTCATCTTGATTTTCAAGGTTCGGGAAGTGGATGCCATTGATCGTAAAATTAGGGCTTCTTAGCAAATGAACTGTGACCTTGGTAAGTCTTGGTACTTACTAGATGATTGTGGTGAGTACTTGACATTTGTTGGAGTTTCTTTGAATCACTGTTAATTAATCTTCAATATGATCATTGTGAATCGCTCTTCTCACTCTGCAATCTGCTCATAAATGTTGGGTGAACGAATGAGTTCACTTTGCCCTTTTTATAGAAGAATATAACCTAAGTGATGCATTAAATGCTTCACCTACCACTCAGTTGACAAAGCGTAGATGCTCTATTAACACACCAAAGACTTCAGCTCGGTGAGTATTCAATACTCGGTACAAGGTGTCAACCTGGTTGTCTCCCACATGTTTACCGATGATGCTCGGTGTATAGTGTCAACTCGGTTATCTTTCATATATTTACTAACATGTAGTTTATGCTCAGTTCATATTAACTAACGAAACTTGATTCACATGACAATCATAACAAGTAATACCACAGTGCATCTTTATTCATGCTAATTTGGCATATACTCAATGAATATTGGAACTGATGTAAAATATAGCTTTGTAGAGTGTAGTTCCATACTTACTTGTATTGCTTAGGTGGGGGTGGTGGAATCACCTAATACATTAGATGAGGTGTCACCAACTATAATGCTTGGTCCAACATTGTCATTGTTTGAAGCTCTCCTCCACATTTTATTTCTCATTCTCCTAATGTCTTCAATAGTATTTCTATTTGCAAAAGTGCTTGACTATGTCACTCGGTCTCTGCAGTCCTTGCTTAAGTGACCAACCTTATGACAGTGTAAGCATGCCATTCCAGAGTTAGTCTAGTTTCTAGATCTTCTTATCCATTTCCTCATGCATTTAGAAGCTATATGTCCATATCTACCACATGTTATGCAATTTACCCAAGAGTTGTAATCCCAAACATATGTATTACCAACTCTTCTCGGTTGATTTACATTTTCTTGTTCTTTGGGTTTCCAGACTTGCTTTATCTTTTTTTCTGCATTCATGAGATGTGTGGCTATGTATGTTGCAAGTAGAACAATGTTTTTCCATGTAAGATTTATTCTTTGGTTTGTTATGCTTAGATCTACATTCACGTGCTTTGTGTCCATGCTTATTACAGTTATAACAATTATCTATGAATGTAGAAGTAGTTTTAGGAATACCTTTTGCCTTGCTCTTGCAAACATTTGATGTGTGGCCTGGTTTTCCACAATGATTACATGAACTCTTCTTTGTAGACATTCCTTTGATCAGCTCAGTTAGATGATTCTCCATGCTTGCTATACCCCAAACCAGTATTGTTGTTGAGTCTTCTTTGCCCATTTAGAAATTCATCCATTCTTTTTGTACTGTCTTTAGCTTTCTTGATCATATCATTATGTTGTTGTTGAATCTTTGCTTCATGATTCAGTTTCTCGTTTTCTTCTTTTAGTTCACCAATAACTTCCAATTTTCCATTAAGTTATATGTTCACTCAGTTGGCCTCATGACTCATAAGAACTGTTTGATTGGTGATCTCAATGTGATGTTCAGTAAGTCTCTGTATATCAAATTCTTTCTCTTGCAATTTTTTTGTTATCTTTTGTATCGTCAAAAAATGGAAGCACTTCCATTTTGGACTGGTTTAGCCCTCCGAGTAAGTGGTTTTGGGTCATGTCAAGTGCCTTGAATGGGTCTTTGACTTGGATATGGATTTTCCCCCTATTTTGCCCCATTTCCCACTTCTTTCCGGCCTATTTCTGGCATCCTAATCTACAAACCTTAAATTTTTGGCCTCAGGTTCAAAATCAACCTTTCTAGGTCAAGGTCGACCTAGGTCAGAATTGACCTCAATTCTGACCCAAGGTCTAGATTTCAAGTTTCTGGCGTTTTCGGATGTCAGGCTTCAGAAAGATTTAATTCTCGCTTCCGGGTTGGCTGTTTCGGTCTCCAAAGTAACGACTCTTAAAAATATATTTAATAAAGGTCCACTTCTAGGGGTATAGGTCTAATGGGAATTCAATTCTCCTATGTAGGCCTCTCTAGAAAATTGTACCCTAGATTTTTATATAAGGAAGCCTTCTCCTCTCATTTTCTCTAAGACTAAAGAAGTGAAATCTAAGTGTGAAGGACAAGTTAAGAAGAAAGATTGGAAGCAAGATAAATATCTATTGAAGCAAGAATCTACATTCAAGCATCCAAGCATTCAAGCATCTTCAAGCACTCAATTCATCAAGGAGATCCATTGGTAGCCATTGAAGGATTCAAGCTCTATGAAGCCCTCTTGTTGAAGATTTCTCCATCCACATTCCTCCAAGCCTCTTCCTATTCCAAGATCCATTTAAGATTGGTGTTGAAGATCTACAATCAATTGATTTGAGACATCCTACATCCAACATTATACATTCTACATCCATTTGGTGCATACATACTTGTGGATCCATGGATTCGAATCCGCCATAAGGATTTCTATACAAGCAAGGTGAATTTGTTCATTTACTTATGCAATTTCAATAATAATTTGAGGTTAATTTAAAAACTAGGGTTTGACCAAGGCAAACCCCTCCCCCCAACAAACAAATCATTTTTATTGCAGGGATAGGTTCAGAACAACGAATTGTAGTGCAGATTCGGATACCCTTTTCGGCAAACTTTCGGGATCTGGAAACAGATTTTCCGTCGGACTGTGTAGGTCAGAATTGGAAATTATGGGTCACAATTGGAACTTTTGGGTCAAAGGTGACATTCATTTCTAGGTCAGAATCGACATTCTATTATGGGTCAGAATCAGAAATTTTGGATCAAAGGTGACATTCATTTTTGGGTCAAAATTGACCTTTCTTAGAAAAGAAAAATATTTATGGGTTTTTTTAGATCTCACAGTTTCGGTTCAGGAATGCAAAAATCAATAGTTTTTGAGACCGTTTAACAGGTTTTTTTGTAGATTCTTTTTCAGAGGTATGTATTTTATTCCATTATTCTTTGCAAAAATTTCCAGATTTACATACCTTATCAATACTATTAAATGTAAGGTGGATAATATGTGCATATGGACACTTTTATGAGAAAATCTCCATTGTTCTGTTGATGGGACTTTGTGACCAGCTCCGCCAATAGAGATAAGTTGTAACTGGGTACCGATGTACCGACCAACTCCGCCTGTAGAGGTTTACCAGAGAATGAATTCTCCTAGTCTCCAAGCACTTGGTAGTTGGGTCTCGATGGTGCGGGGGAGCTAAGTTGGGCAGGTGATTGTTGTTTGAGGGGATAGCTGGTTTTTACTTATCAATTCCGGGGATTTCAAAATGGGGTGAGGTTTCTTGCAAGCACTTTTAGATTAACCAAAGAAATCTCAAAAGATAGATCAGAGTTAAAGTAAGTTTCTACTTATAGTCATGCAATATGTATTCAAAAATCAATAATATTCCAATGCAAGAAAACTACACTCAATACCGGATACACAAGGAATCGGAGATTCATATATATTCAGTAGAAAAGGGAAGTAAGATCATATAACTAAACTACAAAACACTGGAGCAAAAGACATAGGAAAACATACAACACAAAAGATATTCGCTAACTTTTGAGATCAGAGTAACACATAACACATGTCCACAAGCTATTCTTCCTTCATTCATTAACTTTAAATGGTTCCAGCATCACTATCGAGTACATTCATGGCTCCAAGGGAGCATTAAGCTACAAAATGAAAGTAAACTACTAACTGCTATTTGCTATTGCTATTTGGACAAAGAAATCATCAATTTTGCTGACCCTTGTTAAGGCATCGGTCTTGGTATTTATAGACAAACTTGACCTAATCTACATGTACACTTGCTAATAAAATACAATATCCATGGACGACACTACTTGCACCACTTACAATCATCTTGGGATGCACAATGTTCTGACAAGATGAAAGAAGAAGAAAGGGGAGAAATCAAGAAGAATCAGCCTAGAGAAGAGGGTCATGGTACTTTATAGAGGAAACTTGCTTATCCCGGTAACTTAGGCCATATGCCTCATTAATGATGATTGTGACTTCCTGTCTTTGAGGCATGTCAGGTAGTAAATGTGGGAGCGATGCCTTGGGGGTATAAGAAGACATCTTGTCAGAACCATCCCCATCTGTCTGATCACCTGCACTCTGACCATTATTAATTACTGACAATAATCAGTTGGCTCTGGGGAACCTTGACGGAGATTGCTGCAAAAGAATACAAAACTAGGACCTATAATTTTGGAGTCCCAGAGATTACGCTCAAATAATAACAAATCCTCAAAAATTTTCCCTACTGGCAAAAATATCCAGAGACCGGAAGGCTTTACTGTTCTTTATATTTTTGGAATATCTCCAAAATATGGAGAATTCCCTCTTCATATATCTCCTTTATAAAGTTCCAGTGTTCATTGGCTTCTTCCAATTGATTAACCAAATCTCTGGCACCTTCTTTGAATTCCAAAGCCATCTTCGTTGCATCGTGAGCCTGGAGCACCATTCGGGTGAGATGCAAAATTTTCACTCCATCAAAATCTCCAGGAGTCTAGAACTATGACTCCATTATTTCATCAAATTTGTTTACAACAAAATCCACCAGAGCACATGTCTCGGTGCTAAAGGGATCAACTTCCAAAACCCTTGTAACAAATTCCGCATATGAATTTAAAGAATTTTGAACTACCGGGACTTTACCCTTTAGGGCCGCTACCAGGTGCTTGCTTGTCTCAACTTTAAGACCAAGTCTAGAGTGCTGGGCCCGGAGGTACTCAAAATCTTCTTGCCCCAAAATTCTCATCTTTGTGACGACGTCTTCCCCAAAGTTAAATATTTTTTCAAGTTCACTCTTCCACTCTTCATATTTTTTTATCTCCCCCTCCCACTGGGCAATGACATCATTTACTTGGCCCATGGTGTTACTGGCCTGGTGGAGGTCTGAGATTGTGGCTGTCAGGAAATGCCTTATAGATCCTACCTGCTTAGTCACCCAGTAATCTACTGCCTACGCTTTCTTTTTCATTATTCTCAACGCGTCTATGTCACCCTGTGAAAGTGGTGTTCCGAATGTGGAGACCTCCGGAGGAATTGCAGCCAATGGTTATGCCAGTTATGTAAGAAGCCTGAGGAGTTTTTCATTTTTCTCTTTTGCCTCCTTTAGCTTCTGGGCCCGCTTGTCATATCGGGCCTCAATTGCCCAACTAGCTTCTCTTAATAGGTCTAATTCTCCCTGTTTGTCTCTTCTCCCTAGAGATACCTCTGTGATTGTGTAATTTGCAGCTCTTACTACTGCCTCTTCTACATCTGGGGGAGGTGTTTCTATTACTGCGATGATATTTCCTCCCAGACCGGTCTGGATGGTATGGATGGTTTGGGCCTTTTTAGGCTTCTGAGCCTCTTGGTTCTGGGCCATCATCTCGGCTAGAGAGTGAGGGACTCTTGTTGCTGCCAAGGCCTTCCTCTTCTTTGATTCTACCAGCCATTGTGGCGGCGGGGGTGGTCTTACTGCTAAGTCCTAGACACTTGGGTCCTCTTCGGGGGTGGGCTGTGCTCCTCTGACATCTTTAGTCACTATGGAATCCTTTTCTTTGTCCTTGGGGTTTCTCAGTTCTCCCACCTCAGTGGTCTCTGTCTCCATATCTTTGGGGTTCTCCCCACATCTTGTTGTTGTTGATTTTCTTCAGCGTTCTCTGCTGGGACATTCTCCTCTGAGGACCTATTTTCTAGAGGGGGTGAAGGTGTCTGACCTGGATCTGACTATTGTGCTGCACAAACCACCTTGCCTAATGTCGTATTCAAGGGTACTTGATCACCCAGGGTGTCTAAAGGTATTTAGAGTGTGATGACTAGGGGTACAGTTGTTCCCGAGGGTCCGGTTTCCCTAGCCATAGTCAGCTGCTTGTCTTGTGTCTACCTTCCTTCTGTCTTGGTCCCTGGGACTGATGTTTCTTCCACACTTTGTGTGCTCTCTCATTCTTGCTCCCGGGCTCCTTCTGGGGCAACTCCTTTTTCTTGTTTTTCCCCCTCTTCAGGGACATTTTCTGCCTCCTGTGCGACAATCTCTTCTACCGCCCTTTCTACATCTTCTTACAGATTCACAAGGTCGTCAGTCTAGAAGATGTCATCAAAATTATCATGGGGAGGGGAAGCCTCCATATGATCTTCTTCTTTGGGGGAGGAAGGTATAAGCTCCACAGGAATATTGCCTGATGTTTTGGGGCTTGCATATGTGCTCAGTGGAGGATTATCTACTCTTGGTTTCTTTCTCCTTGTTTGTAGCGGGACCTTGACATCCAAAATAGATGCACTCTCATCCTCTATTTCTACCGCCCAACTCATAAGTGTTTCAAGTGAAAGGGATCCTGCCGGAAGGGCAGATCCCACTGGAGTGACTGGGAGACAGAGAGAAAGCCTTGCGCTGATGGTTTCGCCCAGCTGTCGAGATGACTCAAGCTGGGCGTGAAGTTGTTCTATTATGGGGGATGGAACCGATGATGAGATCTAGGTCGGGGCACTCTCTTTTGATTTCCCCTTATCCCTACTCTTTCCAGTTGCTTCGGAGCCAGAAACGGATCCCCGCAAAACTGGGCCATCCCGACGGGAGCTCTTTTTACAAACCCGTGAAAAATACTTGTGACTGCCTTATCACCTCCTTGGTGATGTCCTCAATTGCCAAAACTTTTGGGGTGTCCCAATCCACCGGAGGGAGAGCCATCTTGTCGATCCCCTTTGATTTGTACTCTGGGTCCTCCACGGGCCCAGTATCTAAGAAGTCCATTGGGAAGGTTCGTAGATCCAAGCGCTTCATCATTCCTTTGGTCATCCTCTCATAGTGTCGACTTCGGACATTGAAGTCATCTTAGAAATCTGCCCAAAAATACTCAATGTGAGGCTCATGAGGCATTGACGCCAGAGTAAGGCCACATTTATTTTGCCTAGTGGGTCAAAATTGACCCGTGCCAAGTAGAATTTTTTCAGCCCCAGACTCTTTAATTTATTATCAGCTTCTTTGGCCACTGTAAGGCTACAAGTGTAGTTCCTGCAAGTGATCAGGAAGGGGATGGTGGTACCTTCTTGACCCCATAAAATGTGTGGACCTCCAAAATATTTTTGTAGTACTCCATCAAAATAATCCTATCCCCACAATGCTTGGGCAATAGGTAGAGATTGACCGAGAACCCGGTTACCCGAATGTAAGAATGTTGTTGGAATTGAATAAAATAATGGTCGTATGAACTCACCAAGGCCACGGCCTCTTTTGATAGCCGGTAACTGGCATTCCCGAGTGGGTATCAAAATATTGTAGTAAACAAAAGTATCATTTATCCAACAAAAATTGGGGAAGCTGGCCTCCTATTGAATCTGGGGGAAATGATCCCACAAAGCACTCTAGTCGGGCCCTGTCCCAAGGACACCCACTATCTGTAAGCCCCAAATTCCAGGTCTCTTCTATTCCAGTGCCCACAAAACATATGAATTCATGTAGAACTTTGATGTTTATCTGACCTTGTTTCATTGGAAGTCCACATGGTTGGCAATAATGGTTGCCCAGTCAAAGTTCTGCCCCTTGGTAGAGATGCTATACAAGAAATAGTACATCCACGCTAAAAAATCTTGGGCATGTGGCTCCCCAAAGACCCAACATAGGAAGATGATCCCCGCTTGTATGCTTTCCTTAAAATCTGTGCGGGGGATCTCCAACTTTATCTTCTTGTAATCTTTCTTCAACATCTTCAACTAGTGGGTGTTGAGGTGTTTCCGGGCTACCTATTGGACTTTGTCAAATTATTGTAGCAACGCAGCCCAGGAGATGACAATAGAATTGGAGAACTAGGGGATTCCTAGTCCTGAAGCAAATGTGGAAGCATCGAGGGACACTAAGGGCATTGGGTAGCCCATTGGAAGAGAAGCATCAAGTATAACACCCCAGATAGTTGTGTTGTAGTGTTTTGCTAGAGTGAGAATTAGCTTCAGGGACTGCATGGATCAAGGGAAGCATGCGGCCTTGATTATGCTGGAGGCGACCATGTTCTTGGTGATGTTGTCTCCAGCGGAACGCTGAGTGAACATTGTCCTGACCAGACCCTACAATTCGGCCCACGGTCTGACCTCTATGTTGGTGATTAGTTGTATCTTGGAATCCACCTTGGATCCCATGATGACACCCTCCCTTAGATACTTTGCAGTGAGTGGGAGATAATCTAGAGCTTTCTCAGCCCTTGACTTGGTGGCCACCCTTGTTGAGGTGGACGGGAGTTCTGGACTTCCGGGAGGAGAAGATACCTCAGACATGTTTGATTGATGAGTTGTTGGAAGCCTACAAGACTGGACAACTATTAATATAAGTAATAAAATATAATAAGTTCCCAGATTCCAGGGGTTTCATCACCATTTTGTACCTGTCCTCAAAAAGATGTTAGTTGATATCAAATCCTGAAAATGCACTAAACGATAACTTCAAATTTGATCAATACCTGGGGGTTTCGGGGATTCTAGTTCATGCAATAAATGAGATGAAGACTGTGGGATTACATGGATCTCAGAGTATGGAAAAACTAACCGTTAATAAAATGACGTGGGCTATCATGTGGTCATGCAATGAATGGAATAAAGGCATTTATGGTGACACTTGTCTTAACACAAAAGGATTGAATGCCACTTGGGATAGTTTTAAATACTCACACGTGGGGGAATTAATCCCATCATCAATAATGAATTGATAATGGAGAGAGAAAGTGCCACAACTTAGACAAGCGAGGTGCAGAGTTTGAGTCATGCAAAAACTAGGTGGGTGAGCTCAAACTTGGTTAAACGATGCAAAGGGCGCGGTGAGCTCGCCGCAGGATGGATAGGACTCATAGGAATATACAGACCAAAATCACATGCATTTATAGATGACCCCACATAAGCAACGCACTATGAACACTAGTAACATGAGGCTGAAAAATGATGCTCGCAGACTCAAACAAACTTACAAGCAACCTACAAGCCGCCACTACTTACAAAATGTACAGAGGTGTTACAACTATTTAAAAATATCTACAAATGCACAGAAATTTACAATGCATAGAGGGTGGACAACCCTCTTGCAGAGCCATCCCACCAATAGGAGGAGATGAAGAAGACCAGAAACATGATGAAAACAAAGCCCAAAAGGAAAACAAAGGAACAAAAAAAATGCAAACCAAAAAGAACGAAAGAGAAAGGGACCAGAAGGACCTACTGAAAAACCAGGGATGCGAAAGGAAGGGCACGAGAGGTTCTATGCAAACAAACAACTCTCGAAACCCATGGACATGCTGAGAACACCGCAGGATAGCTTAAACACACTTAATCACTCTAAATCACTGTTACTCACTCAAAGCAAATCACACTTAGCTCACTGTTAAATGCACAATTCACTCTTAATTTGCTCCGAGGGTAAATTATTTGCAGTAAGTGTAACAATGACAAGTGAAACCCAATTTATACCCTTTAGGTGAAAACACACCAATTCCTTCCGCAAGTCCTAAGAAAAAGGCAAACCTCCAGACTCTAGTCCCGGGAATCTCATGCAACCACACCCTCCAACTAGAGAGGAAGCAACGACACAATAATCCTAGGGTCTGGAATTTGGCTGGAACAAAGGAACAAACCACTCCAGGTATTAGTCCCGGAGTGAGGAAAACCAAAAGAAAGCAGAAATAATGGCCGTGCGGAGGCAAAGGCCGGAGGAAATAAAAGAAGACCAAAAGGAAACAAAGGAAGAACCAAAAGCCAAAAAAGGGCGACCCAATATTTTGCCAACAAAATGTAGGGATGGGTATGCAGGGCATAACAAATGGAAACTTGCTGGGACGAATGCCTTAGTGCATTTGAGAATCACATAATCTCTGGTTAGCAAAATCGGGGCTCATCATTACCTGAAGCATTTAATTTTCAAGGCATGGGGTGTCTAAGGAAATATGAGTCACCATGATTCAATCCTTCAATCTCTTGTCTGCTGTGAAGTGTGTGCTTTGGAAGAAAATCAAGACAATGATTTCTAGGAGAAACAGAGAGACGACACTGAATGCATCAGACCAAAATCGCTATATCATGTATAATTCTCCAGATCCCAGAATTCTCTATTCTCCATTTTTCTTTTTCTATTTTTTTTGAAGATGGGGAAGGCGGTACTCCTTTCACCGTGAACCGTAAGCTTAGCTAATTTTCACGGTGTTACTTCCTTCACCTTGCCATCCATTTTGATTCACTGAATGGCAGAGACGTTCTGGGCCCAGGATATTCTTTTGATTTTTGGATATGGCCAATAACCAGTGCAATCACTCCGCTCTCAAGGATCATGTGATTACTTGTTCTTCATGATTTTCTGTTAACTGATGTCAAGGCTTTCAAGATGTGAATCCAATGAAGATTGCCCATAATTTTTTACCATGCATATAAAATAACTCTAGAGTGCGGACAAATCCCACCATGCTAACAATAGATTCTAGATTAACCAAAATGCGTAAGGCACCATTCTAGGGACTAGATGTCATGCAAAGCATACTTGTCTACAAGAAAAGAGCAACATGCCAGGAACCTAGAAAAGCAAGACACTCAAAGTGAAAAGAAACCAAAGACAAAACAAAACAAAGAAAGGAAAATGACCCAGAGAGCCATCGGCTATTTACAAGGATAGAACACTCCCAAGGAGTGTCGGGAAAATATTTACAAGTAAGAACATATACATATGATACAACTTTGGGAAAAACTTACCTCCCGCCTCTACTCGAACTAATTTTTGAGAAATTGTCCATTGATGGGAAGTGGAACAACTTCTCCAGTCATGGAACTAAGGCAATAAGTGCTGGCCCCGTAGACCTCTGAGATTAAGTAAGGTCTGAGCCAAAGCCTTTGGAACTTAGTGTGCTTTCCCTTCTTCTCCCAAACTTTGTCCCACAAGAGGACTAGGTCCAAAACTCGAAAGGCTTTGTATTGGGCTCTCCTGTCAAACCATCGTTTGACGACTACCTAGTGATGCGCAAAATGCTCCAGTGTTGCATCTCTTTGTTCTTCCATTCTCACCAGGTTCAAGAGGTGAATCTCCACAATGTTATTTCGGGCGTCGAATTCCTGCATGAATTATAGGACTGGGATCTATAATTTTATCGGGAACATAGGGCTCTGGCCATAAACCAGGTGAAATGAAGAAGTTCCTAGGGCTTCCTTGATTTTGATATGATCCGCCTAAAGGGAAAACTTGAGTTTTTGGTGCCAGTCCTGGGGATTTTGCTGTAGCAAATGTTTGATCACTTCCAGCAGGTTTTTATTGGTGGACTCGGTAGCACCGTTACCTTGGGGATAATAGTTGTTGGAAAAATTTAAGGTGATCTTTCTCTAATAGGTCCATTCTAAAATCTACACTGAAGAAAACACCGAACCATTGTCACATGTGATAGCGAAAGGCATTTCAAACCTTGTGACGATGTTCTCTTCCATTAATTTAATGACTACATCTGCGTTATTATTTTTGCATGGGATTGCCTCAGACCACCGAGTGCAGTAATCGGTAGCAGTTAAAATGTACTGGTGGTTGGTGGATGAGTTGGGGTTTATCTCCCTAATAAAATCAAACACCCATTGGGTGAAGGGTCAAACTTCAAAGACGAGCTGTAAAGGCATTGCTGGGTTTCACTCGTAGGAAGTGACAGTTTGAAAGGTATGGCACTTCCTTACATGAGCGTGAACACCTTTGAAGATAAAGGGCCAATAATATTTGGCCCAAAGAATCTGATGGGTGGTGGCATCAACTGAGCCATCCCCAGTTCTATACTACCCATGGAATTCCTCTATCATCTTGGAAGCTTGGTTTCTATCTATGCACTGGAGATAAATTCCCTCAAAATTCCTGCATAAATGTGTCTCATTTTTTATCATGAAGTGTGATTTTTCAATCATAAGGCACGATGTTTGTTAGGGGGGAGTCCCTCCAAGCACTTGTTATTGTGTAATAGGTACACCAGGTTGGTATACCATGGATCTTGAGCGATGGACTCCACAGTGTAAGTTTGGCACTCGATGTTTGGAGTGGCCTCTGCCATCACTCTACACAGTCCTTGGCCTCAGACTATTTTCATTGGTTGCATCTCAAGATCATATTCTTGGAGGATGGACATCCATTTCCCCTGGTGTTTGCCAAGTTCACTCTGCAGTAGTAAAGACTTGATAGCTTGGTCTGGGATAATAGCACGCACTTTGCTCCGGAGAATGTAGTGCCATAATTTCTTCACGACCCAGACTAAAGAAATTTTTTGCTTTTCCAATGGTGTGTACCAGACTTCGACATTCTTAAAGGGGGAGCTCATGAAAGTAATAGGTCATTCTTCCCCCTCAACCTTCTAGGTTAAAACAACGATGGTAGAGTGTGGTAAAGCGAAGGAATAAATGTGAATGGGAGGGAATAGTTTGAACTTTCCAAGACTAGTGCCTCCACTATAGTTTGCTTGATTTGAGAAAATTCTTGCTTTGCTTTGGGGCTCCACTCAATCTTGGTATCTTTCTTCATCATATCATTGAGTGGTCAGACAATCTCGGTGAATCTCGTAATGAACCGCCAGACAAAATTTATCTTCCCAAAGAAAGATCTGATCTCCTTACTGCCGGGCATTTGCAAATTTAGCAATGCTTCTACTCTCTCAGGGTCAATGGATATCCCTTTCTCAAAGACAATATGCCCAAGCATTTTCCCTTCAGTGACCCCGAATATACATTTCTCAGGGTTGAGGAAGATACCGTACTGATGACATCTCTCGCAAATCTGAGCGAGGTGGGAGAGGTGATCATGCCTATCCCAGGAAAAGACTATTAAATCATCCATATAGATGATTATGCATTTGTTAACCAAGCCTTTGAGCACAATGTCCATGGCCTTTTGAAATGTGGCCCCAACGTTAATTAGGCCAAAGGGCAGTCTCCGGTATGCAAGTGTCCCCCACTTGGTGGTGAACGTCATTTTCATCCTATCTTCAAACTTAACCATGACTTGGTTATACCCGAAGTACCCATCTAGGAAGGACATCATTTCTGACCCATTCACAATTTGCAACACCTCATCTAGCGAAGGGAGAGGGTGATTATCCTTCTTGGAGGCTTTGTTTAGGTTGTGGAAATCCACACACAGGAGAATCTCGCCACTCTTTTTGTGCACGGGGACAAGGTTGGTAACCCATGTAGTATGCCGGATAGGAAAGATGATCCGGGATGACAGTAATTTCTGAACCTCCTAGTGGATTAGGGGTCCGATCAAAGGGTTTACCGACCTTTGTTTCTGCTGGAAAGGCTTAGCGTTTAGTTTTAGGGGGATGGTATGTGTCATGATAGATGTATCATAGGTTTTGAGATCCTCATACCCCCAGGCAATAACATCAATATATTCTCAGAGAACCGCAAGAATCTTCTCCTTCTCCTCTAGGGATCAGGAGGTACCAATGTGGACCAATTTTTCTTCATTGGCTTTACCGATGTTAAATTTTTCATATTTTCCTCCCTTGGAGGAGGATGATATCTTGTCTCGACCCCAGGGGTCCGAATTGAAGATTTGTTCTAGAGTGACCATCCCCTTAGGGATGGTGTTGGTAGATAGGTCAATGATCCCATCATTTTCTTCCCCTTGTCTGGTATCATCATGATCGGTTTCTTTCATGATCTGATCTTCAAAGACACCAACATTTGCCATGAAGACCAAGATGTGCTGGTCATCCTCAAAAACCTGAAAGTGTGTGATATTGTCAGGGATGGACGGGGTGGGGACCATTTCAACAAAGAATCTCTAGATCTGGTAACCAGCTGTCAGCTCGAGGGTATTGGCGGACATAGCGAGGGCATCCAAAACATAATTAGGTTTCTAGGGGATAAGTTTGATGCCAAAAGCATCAAAATATTCAATTAGGCTACATGCCCAGTTGCGGTATGCGACCAACCTTTTATCATGACAAGTGTATTGGCTCCGGACCTGTTTTACAATTAGCTCTAAATCACCCATTGCCTAGAGGCAGGTGATCCCTTTTCTCAATGTGAATAGGATTCTGGGGACCAAATCCTTGTACTTCATGATGCTATTGGTGTAGGAAAACTGCAACCTATGGGAGGTGAGGAAGGATTTCCCTCGCGGGTTGATTAATTCCACTCCAGCCCTGCAGCCTTGTTTGGACCGAGACCCATCAAAATTCAAGATCCACAAATCATTGCCAGTTTTATGGGGCTGGGGAAGAAAAGTGGCTTTTGGATTGGATTCAGGGTTGGGAGGTTCGTCTAGTGATTCCTCCGGTTTAGATGGTGCGTAGGTGAGACTTTCCTCCAGAGAATCCTCTAGTTTGGGTTCCTAGACAAGCAACACCTCAAGTACGTCGCTGGGCAAATTGCTTGGTCCAGGGAACCTGACTTTACATTCCTTCTCCTGGAGATTGGTGATGTGGTGGGTAGCGGCAGAAATACAAGGCTCACACTCCAGTTCAGAGTATTTTTGATAATGTACCCAACACCAAGTGTCAAACAAGAGGATGGTCAGAGTTGCCTTGCTACCTTGTGAGTCTACCTCACATTTCAGCTTCTCATCCAGATCTTGAATCCTCTGGGCGATATTAGGATCCTCCCCAGGGATGAAGTCAAAGGTCAGGATCTCTCGAGTTCAATATACCCCGAGCGAGGATTCAAAGAAAAATATCTCATTCACCATCCCGACTTCGGTGAGGGCCTATTTCATTCTAGGCTCGCTCTCTACCCAGATCTGATATCATCCCATAGGTTTTGGGGATGTCAACCACTTGGATGTCAATGGTGCTAGATATCCAGGGATCTTGGATGAGCTGAATCTGGATGATCTTCAGCTCACCAACCATTTTCACTGCAGTTTTGTACAACTGGACTACTGTGCCTTTCGACAGAGTGGGAGTGAGTCTGAGCTTCTGGTAGATGGATAAGGGCATAACATTACCCGAAGCACCAGAATCCACAAGGCAATTGTACAGGTTCTTCCCTTGGATGTTCAGGCCTAGCAGGAAGGAAGGATCCTCTGTATTTCCATGGAAGACTATCGAGTTGGCATCGTAGAAAGTGACAGTCTTTGGCAGACGACTAACAACTTCTGGGTTCCCTAAGAGCTATAAAAGGGATTTCTTTTGCTCAAGATAGTTGAGTAAGACCTCTATTAAGGTCATGGAGGTAGAGGTGTTTTCCAACGCCTTGGTGATATCAAACTGCCCCTGGATAAAGTTGGCTCCCCCCGGCTGGATTCTTGGCATGGTTAGGGCCAAGTCCTTTCAGTGGGAGGGAATGACCATTTGTGTTGTCCTGGGGGTGGTGTTCTTGGTAGGCGTTGACACATAAGATGACCCTTTTCCAGCTTAACTCCGAGTGTTATACAGAGTCTGTGGGTTGGTGAAGGCATTGGCCTCAAAGGCTAGGATGGATTTGTCAAAGAACCCCTATAACTCGGGTTCTTCTTCATCCTCTTTGTCTATCCAGAAGAAGATGGTCTCACATGTGAAGGCAGTGTGAGGGGGCTCTGATGAGGAATATTTTGGGGGATTTGGATCAGTGGGTTGTTGTCTATCTGACTGGGAGATTTGGATGATCTTCTCCAGCGTGCTATAGTTTACCTTGGAATACGAGCCAGTGTCGTGTAATCTACACCACGTGGTTAGGGGGTGGAATTATGTGTGCTGCATAGAATGACTAGGTCCAGCACCACCCTAAGTGGTATTTTTATTTGGAGGGGGACCTTCGGTATTCACGTTATTGTTCAATTGTTGTTGGTTGGGTTGAGGCCCGTTGTTGTAGTTTTGACCCCCATAATTGGCATTCCGTTGGCTGGAGAAAACATTCCCTCTCTAGGAATTGGGGTTGTGGGGCATGGAAGGCCCCACCTTCAGTTGTCCCATGCCCATTATCAAGGAGGACACCAATTTATTGAGGTATTTAACCTCGGTGAATAGCTGGGTAGTGGTGTCATAGTGTGACGGCTGAGGTGGTAGATTACTTGGGAAAGTGGCAGCAGCTCTCGAAGTCAAGGACAACAATCATCCAGCTGCAGATGACTTGAAGAAAGGTACTCTGGGGGATTGTGTCAAAGGTTGTTGCATCTACTGTGACTGACTCCAGGGAATGTATTCCAGACCCGGTGTTATCTTGGCTTGAGATGGGTAAATGTATCGGGCCTGTTGGTCTATCGGTGGTGGGCCCATGGCCTTTGTTGGGGAAACCATCGCCAGATTGGGATTGTATCCTCCAGCATAAGAAGTTCCACTGGGTAAAATTTTGAAGGGCATTCTTTGTCCAATTCTATTGGGGGCTTTGCTCAAACTGTGGGACAACTCTAGGGCTAAGTTGTAAACTTTCGCCAAGGTATCCCGGTCATTAGCGACGGTAGTTCTACAAAGGAGAGTAGCGACAAAGGGGTCCATAGCATTGAGGTATGTCTGGATAGTCACATCGGTGGATGGGATAAAAGGGTACATGCACTGCTTCAAGACCCATTAGAACCGATGATTGAAGGTAGCGAGGGGCTCGTTTGGTTCCTTCCTGATGGAAATGAATTGGCTGTGGGACCAAGCTGGGTCCATGTGAATGCGGAAGGCTGCAAGAAAAGCATTTTCCATATCCTGCCAACTATTGATGGAGTTGGCAGGCAAGTTCAGATACCGGGTCAATTCATTTGGTCCTAGGGACAACAGAAACATCTGGGTTACAACATCTTGATGTTGTATCTGATGCCTATTAATGACATATCTGTAGGCTTGGAGGTGTTCTTCTACAGTTCAGGGGCATAGATGCTCATATTTGGGGTAGATCTTCTCCAAATGCAGAGGAAGATCCTTGGTAGCACTGGGGAATTACCCCATTGGGGACCTGGTATTGTTGAAGTAGGTAGCCATTGGGGCTATTTGGTTTTGGCTTTGGTGAACTTGAGTCCCTGAGATTATCTGAGGGATTTGGGTATTCTAGTGTGTAGTAGATCCTTAGGGAAAATTCAAAGGCTGCCTAGCTTGGTGGATCCTCTTTCTTCGAATAGGGGGTCCAAGTTCTACAAACTCTCTAAGATTAGGGGTCGATCGAAGGATTCTTTCAAAGTGTAGGGATGAAAACAACCCTATACCACAGAAATTTTGGTTCCTAAAACTACTACTTGGGGAGCGCTCAAGCGGTGTAAAATATAAATCTTCTGGGGGAGATGAGCTCATGCCCTCCTTCTAGCCCCAGTTTCTGTTGACGAGCTTTGCCAACAGTGATAAGTTGTCACCAGGTATCGGGGTACCAGCCAACTCTGCCTTTAGAGGTTTACCAGGGAATGAATTCTCCTAGTCTCCAAGCACTTGGTAGTCAGGTCTCGACGGTGCGGGGGAGCTAAGTTGGGCAGTTGACTATTTTTTGAGGGGATAGCCATTTTTTACTCATCAATTTTGGGGATTTCAAAAGGGGGTGAGGTTTCCTGCAAGCACTTTTAGATTAACCAAATAAATCTCAAAAGATAGATCAGAGTTAAAGTAAGTTTCTACTTATAGTCATGCAATATGTATTCAAACATTAATAATGCTCCAATGCAAGAAAAATACACGAAATACCAGATACACAAGGAATCAATGATTCATATATATTCAGTAGCAAATGGAAGTAAGATCATATAACTAAACTACAAAACACTGGAGAAAAAGACATAGGAAAACATACAACACAAAAGATATTCACTAACTTTGGAGGTCAGAGCAACACATAACACATGGCCACAAGCTATTCTTCCTTCTTTCATTAACTTGAAATGGTTCTAGCATCACTATCGAGTACATTCATGGCTCCAAGAGAGCATTAAGCTACAAACTGAAAGTAAATTGGTAAATGTTATTTGCTATTGCTATTTGGACATATAAATCATCAATTTTGTCGACCCTTGTTAAGGCATCAATCTTGCTATTTATAGACAAACTTGACCTAATCTACATAGATACTTGCTAATAAAATACAATATCCATGGCTGGTACTACCTGCACCACTTACAATCATCTTGGGATGCACAATGTTCTGACAAGACAAAAGAAGAAGAAAGGAGAGAAATCAAGAAGAATCAGCCTATAGAAGAGGGTTGTGGTACTTTATAGAAGAAACTTGCTTATCCTGGTAACTTAGGCCATACACCTCATTAATGTTAATTGTGGCTTCTTGTCTTCGAGGCATGTCAAGTAGTAAATCTGAGAGTGGCACCTTGGGGGAATAAGAAGACATCTTGTCAAAACCATCCCCATCTATATGATCACTTGCACTCTGACCATTACTAATTGATGACAGTGATCGGTTAGCTCCAGGGAACCTTGATGCAGATTCTGAGAGCTTACGCTAAAAAAATAACAAATCTTCAAAAATTTTCCCTGCTGGCAGAAATATTCAGAGACCGGAAGTCTTTACTATTCTTTAAATTTTTGGAATATCTCCAAAATCTGGAGAATTCTCTCTTCATCTATCTCCTTTATACAGTTCCGACGTTCATTGGCTTCTTCCAACTGATCGACCAAATCTCTAGCACCTTCTTTGAATTCTAAAGCCATCTTTACTGCATCGTGAGCCCGGAGCACCATTCGGGTGAGACGCCACATTTTCGCTCCATCAAAATCTCTGGGAGTCTGAAATTGCGACTCCATTATTTCATCAAATTTGCTTACAAAAAAATCCACTGGAGCACATGTCTCAGTGCTAAAGGGGTCGATTGCCAAAACCCTTGTAACAAATGCCACATATAAATTTAAAGAATTTTGAATTACCGGGACTTTACCCTTCAGGGCCGCTACCAGGTGCTTGGAGACTAGGATAATTCATTCTCTGGTAAACCTCTAAAGATGGAGTTGGCCAGTACCCTGGTACCCGGTGAAAACTTATCTCTGTTGGCGGAGCCGATCACAAAGTCCCGTCAACATGTTCTAAAACCTATCCATATTTTCTCCTATACATCTTTCTCCTGTCATAAATAGCTAAAGTTCTTTCTAGTTCAGCTTGTCTTGTATTATTCATAACATCAATCATTCTTACCATCTGTGTCTCGTGACTGATCTGCAGTACTTTCACTTGTTCAGTCAGATGTTGATTGAGTTCATTTAGATTTGTAATGCTTCCTTCAGATGTGTCAGATGTATTACCAGATCCAGATCCAGATGACTCAAATAAATCAGGTATCTCTTCTTCATGATAGTCAATTTCATTATAGTGAGATGCCATGAATTTTCTTTCATCCAACAACTCTTTCATTTTGATTCTTGCCTCTTTATATTTCTCAAAGAAAATCTATATCTGCAACTTTCAATTCTTAATATTTTTATCAAGCCTATACCTTTCCATTGTATAATCTTTTCTCTCAAGTGATTAAAATTTTCCAAATAAGAGATCTAGCTCTGATACCAATTATTGGAATAATGGAAGGGTGTGTACTGAGAGGGGAGGGGTGAATTAGTACTCTTAAAACTTTTACCAATTAACCTTTTTACTTATTACTTGTATATCTGACCATTGTTGCTTTTCTACCTCATGCATGTAATATCATAGCATAAATGTAAATGCATGTAAAAAAACATAGAAACATTCGTGAAATTCATTTACACATGACACAAGAATTGATAATGCAGAAAACCCGAGTTAGAAGGTAAAAACCATGGTGAGGATGAAACATGGCATTAAAAACCCGATTCATTCATCCCCTAAACAAGATATGCATGGTATAGGTTTCCCGCCTTCTCAATTCAAGGTAGCTGATCTTAACTATCATCCTCCTCTTCATGTTATTCTTCCAACACCTTCCTTAGATCACCCTAATACTCCTAAAGATGTGGCTAAGAAATTGTATGTCCAGTTAATAAATTCTAAGAAAGAAATCTTTAAACCCATGCTAAAAAATGGTCTCTCTAAATACAAATTTCATTTCCACTACAGTAATACACATTTACTTGCTGATTGTGTGCATTTCAAACTATATGTTAGAGAAAGAGCTTCTTTAGAAATTATATCTCATTCCTGTGAACTATTACAATTTCTTCATAATTTTGATATAGGGCATTCTCCCCGTTCTTCTATAAATTAGATAATATTTTTTCTCCTCTTGTCTCTTAACTGGGGGGCAAGAGGTATTTCCTTCCAATCTTCTAGAATCCATTATGCTATTAGCATGTATTTTATTTTGAGTTTAATCATTTATTCTTTCTAGATTCTATCCCTATAATTTTCTATTATGGGACATACTTCCTTCACTCATAATCATTCATGATATCTTTTCTAGGACATTTGTTTTGTAAAGATGTCTCTTTATTACAACATCTCTTGATATAATTTGGTATATCCTTTGCTCCCATGCCTGGGGAGCAAGGTATTTTCCTTCTTCCTCTATCTAAGGATATAGTTTCCTTAGCTTAGTGGCATTTGTTTATCATAAAACATTATTTCCTTATAAAGACTTATGTTTTCTACTATGGATACCCTCTTATATGAGAGGTGATTGTCCTAGGTCACCACCTCATCTTTATTTTGCAAATTATGTTCTTTATAAACTCGTGCCTTTTCTTTGGGTTAGAGTTTGATTCCTTCATTCCGAGATTCCTCTTCTGCTTGATTGTAGGGGGCTTGTGTAATGTCCCCACTTTAGCAGTTGACCAAGTGTGTGTGTGTTAGCCTTTTTCTACATGGTATTGAGGGCTAACAAAGGGTTTAAGGGGATCCTAGAGTGTTTTGGCCTAGTCATTTCTAGTTTGGGCCAAAACGAAGTTGATTTACTTAGTTTCAGGCATACCTACTATTTTTTGTAAGTTGGTAGGACATAGTGGAAGCTAGTTTTGGTGATTGGATTTGATACTCCTTGGAGAGAGCTTTCCGACGAGCTATCACTCACATTATTCGGAGTCTGATTGCTAATACATTTTAATGCCTGAAGTTTTATTAAAGTAACATTTAATTTAATTGTAAAGCATTAAAGCGTTACTTTAATATTTATTTTATGGGGATGTGTACCCAAGGGAGACATAAGTGAATATTTTAATATATGTTTTATATTTCACATCTTTTATCCCATATTGGCCATGAGAGTTGAGTCGACTCTTGGAAAAAGAATAAAAGGAAGCGTTTGTGGCTTCATTAGACATGATGAATATGAGAAGAAATTGGTGTATGAGTTGCAAATCCGTTCTTGGCATTAGAGGGTGTCTATCCTCTCTTGTGACATTCTAGATGTCATTCCCATGGGGTTTTGCCTTTGGAATCCATTGCTATCAGCTTCATTAACAGGCAGATTGGGTGCATTTTCAGCTACAGGCAGATTGGGTGTTTCATTCATATCTTCCTCTCTACTTGTCCGATGCTTATGTCATTTTGAGGGAATGATTTCAAGA
>MU227372.1:1921569-1958777 GCA_018584345.1 Thuja plicata | reverse complement strand
TTCATTAACAGGCAGATTGGGTGCATTTTCAGCTACAGGCAGATTGGGTGTTTCATTCATATCTTCCTCTCTACTTGTCCGATGCTTATGTCATTTTGAGGGAATGATTTCAAGAAGATATTGAACCAATTGAAGGTAGATTATAGCATTATGTCTCATTTTCAGAATCATAAGGGGATTAAAACATTAAATGGAGAAATAAGGAGTTGGACACAAATTGTTTGACTAAATTCCTATCAGCAATGGGTTTGGTTTTTGGGCATTCTAGGGTGCTCATTATAGTGGTATCAGAGCTATAAGTCCTGCCATCCTGTGGAGGTCTTACAGAGAATTTGGAATAGCTGGATAGAGGGAAAAGTGTTTGACAAAATATAAAAACACTAAAATCAAAAATTAATGAATTAAAAACATGCTAAGCATGTATGTTTAAGCATGCAACAGGGGCCTTATAACTTTCGCCATACCAGAGCAAGACAAAACAAAAATTCAAACTCACAGAGTGAGCAGTCTAGTTCATCTACACAGGTAGACATAGAGTCTAGTCATACAGACACAAAGGAGATATTATTTGATCAGGACAACAATATGGGGGATCGAGATGATAAGAATATAGGATTAGGCAGAGGCAGGAATACTGGTCCAGATCAGGGGGAGGTAATGTTTAGACAGTTACTGGATACATTAGAGCATGGGCAGGGTATGCAAAAGGAGTAAAATAGGTGAATAGACATGATGTTGCAGCTTATGGCTAGACAGATGGGCATCAATATCAATCCAGGTGATGCCAAAAATGGAAACAATAACAATAGGGAAATGATAACAATAGGGGCAATGATAATAATGGAGGCCGAGGCAACAACAATGGTCCTGAGAATAACATTAATTATAATAATGGACATGGCAACAATGGGAATGAGGCTGATAACTTTAGACATGTTGCACGCCCAACTCAAATAGCGAGCTCGAGACCTCTTCTACCCACCTTCTCACCTAGAGATCCAGTTCAACTAGTGAATGAACCACAGATTACTGAGTTACAGAGTCAGTTCAGGAGGGACTGGGAGGCCAATGGACCAGAGTTTCAGGAAGATATTTCCCTCAAAGATTATATGGAATTGAGGATGAGACACATGCCTAGAGCAGGAGGGAGGAATCAAAATTTTGAGCTAAGAAAGAAAGTTGGAAAAATTTCCTTGCCTTATTATGATGCTTCAGGGAAGATGACCGCATGAGCTTGGGTGTGGAAGGTAGATACATACTTGCAGCTAAATCCTATGCCTGAGGAGGAGGCTATCAAGTATGCGGCTATGCACTTGGATGACATTGTGCAATAATGGTGGCATCATGGCATGGTGACTCTGGGGCATAATCATATTACATCATATGAGGAATTCACAGAAAGATTGATTGAGAGATTTGACACTAGGGATCCCGAGTTACATTTCAAGGAGCTAGCATAGTTAAAATAGTCAGGTTCTATGGATGCTTACATCGCCGAGTTTCAATGTTTATCTATACTTGTTACTGATATCTCTCCTAGGAGATTGGTAGTGTTATTTTGTGATGGGCTTGCTGATCCATTATGAGGTTGGGTGAAGGGACATGATCCACTCACCTTAGTCGAAGCAACTAAAAAGGCACAAGATTTAGCCCCTTTAGTATACAAAGGAAAATACCATTCTATAGATTCTTTCCACTGCAAGGGCAAAGACAAAAAACTATTTCAGAAAGAGTATAACAAACCCAAAGAAGGATCAAAAGGACTAGACAGTGAAACCTTGAATGAACTTCAAAAGAAGAAATTGTTCTTCCAGTGTAGAGAGCCTTGGGACTTATCTCATAAATGCCCTCTCAAGGCTAAGGCAAATCAAATGGAGTATTTTTCAGCAAAAGAGTTAGAGTTAGAGGGGGAGGATCAACACTCTGATTCAGATGAGGGTAACACTATAAAGGAGAGCAACATTCCTAAGGATGATAGATCATTGGCACGCTTGACAGGGGCCCAAAAGGAAATCACATTTAAGGTTAGGGGTACTATCCAGGGGCAGAAAGTGATATCTCTCATTGACACTGGGGCTACACATAACTTCATAGATGCGCAGTTGGTATCTAGGAGAGGGTTACAGACTGAGGAGCATGATGGGTTTAGAGTCATGGTGGCTAACGATGAGAAATTATTGTGCACTTGGAAGATATCTAATCTTTGCATTAGGTTTGGAGATGGCTATGAGTTGGAGGATGAGTTCTATGTAGTGGACATGAGAGATTATGATGTCATCATCGGCATGACATGGATGGCTTCGCTAGTTGAGTTCACACTCAACCTAGAAAAATTGGAGATGAGATTCCAGCACGAGGGAAGAACTGTGGTACTTAGAGGACTTTTGGATGGAGGCTACAGAGTAGTGGCCTTGAGGAGAAAGCAAAGACTTTTTCGTCATGATGACATAGAGTGGGTGGCAGAGTGCTACATTATGCCAGCTTCACTAGAGCCACAGGTAAAGAGTCATCCACCAGATATCCAGAAGATACTTGATAGACACGCTAAAGTATTTGGAAATATTCCTCATGGGGTTCCTCCTGATAGGGGGATAGAGCATGTTATTGAGCTTGAGGAGGGAGCCAAACCAGTTATGATTACCCCTTATCGTCATCCTAAGAAACATAAGGATGAGATAGAGAAGGCAATTAAGGAGTTGTTGGAGATGGGGCACATTAGGCCTAGCAAAATCCCATTTGCTTCAGCAGTAGTACTGGTGAAGAAGAAGGATGGGATGATGCGCATGTCTATCGATTACAGGGCACTGAATAAGAAAACAATTAAAAACAAGTATCCCATTCCTAGGATTGATGAGCTGATTGATGAGTTGCACGGGGCATGCTTCTTCACCAAAATTGATTTGCGATCCGGAGACCATCAAATCAGGATGAGAGCAGAGGACATTGGGAAAATAGCCTTCTGATGTCACTATGGCCATTTTGAGTTTATGGTTATGCCATTTGGACTAACCAACGCACTCGCTACATTTTAGAGTTGTATGAACCAGGTATTCAGGGAGCAGTTGAGGAGATTTGTCTTGATCTTCTTTGATGACATCTTGGTCTTCAGTAAGACCTGGGAGGAACATTCACAACATTTGGAGGAGGTGTTATCTATCCTGGAGAGAGAGTCCTTGTATGCCAAGGAGTCTAAGTGTGAGTTTGGTATGATAGAATAACCATACCTTGGGCATATTATTAGTGCAGATGGAGTTCGAGTAGACCCTAAAAAGATTAGAACTGTAGTTGATTGGCCTGCTCCTACGAACCTCACACAGCTTAAGGGGTTCTTTGGTCTTTACGAATTTTACAGAAGGTTTGTTAAGGGTTTTTCACAGACGACAATGCCTTTGATAGATCTCACCAAGAAGGGGGCCTTCATGTGGACAGGGGCAGCACAAAGGTGTTTTGAGCATTTCAAGCAGGTAATGTCTTCATGTCCAATTCTAGCTCTACCAGATTTCATGAAGCCTTTTGAGCTTCATTGTGATGCATTGGGTGATGGGATTGGAGTAGTATTGATGCAGGAGAAGCATCCCATTGCATTCAAGAGTAGGAAGCTCCGGGGAGTTGAGAGGAGTTATTCTATCTATGACCAGGAGATGTTGGCCATAATGCATGCATTGGCCAAATTCTAATCATATTTGGTAGGTGGGCGCTTTGTGATCAAGACTGATCACAACAGTATTAAATACTTCATGAGCCAACGTGATCTTAATGACCGGCAGTAGAAATGGGTTACTAAATTGTAGGCTTATGACTTTGACATAGAGTTTGTCAAAGGTAAGAAAAATGTGGTGGCTGATGCCTTATCTCGGAGACGTCACTTATGTGCTCTGGCAGAGATTTCAGGAGGTTGGAGAGATCAAATTATAGCAGATTATGTCGGAGATGGTTGGGCTTTTGGATTGATTTCAGGTACTATACAGGATGATCACTATGAGGTGATAGATGGATTGATCAGAGTTTAGGATAGGGTTTATTTGATTCCGTCATCACATTTGAGAGAGGCAATACTGAAGGCATTTCATGATGCACCCACAACTGGGCATCCGGGGGTCTTTAAGACTTACATGCAGATTTGAGAGAGGTTCTCATGGAGAGGGCTCAAGGATGATGTTCAGAGGTATGTCAGGGAGTGTGCGGTTTGTTAACAGAATAAGGGAGATCACACATTTCCTATATGTTTATTACAACCCTTGCCCATTCCTAATAGGAAATGGGAAAGTATTTCGATGGACTTCATCACTGGTTTACCACGAGTGCAGGGAAGGGATTGCATCTATGTGGTGGTGGACCGCTTGACAAAGTTCACTCACTTTTTTGCTATTTCGTCCACTTACACAGCAGCACAGGTGGCATATCTTTTCTTTAGAGAGATATTCAGGCTACATGGGCTGCCTAGTTTCATTGTTAGTGACCGGGATAGTAAGTTTATGAGTGTTTTTTGGCAGGAGTTGTTTAGGTTGTGTGGTACAGATCTTACACATAGCACTAGTTATCATCCATAGACAGATGGGCAAAGATTGTGAATAAATGGGTGGAGGGATATTTGAGGAACTATGTAATTGCACAACAAAAGGTTTGGGTCAGATGGTTGCATATGGGAGAGTATTGTTATAACACCACTTATCATATGTCCATCAGGATGACTCCTTTCATGGCACTCTATGGTTATGAAGCACCTATCTTCATGGATTTAGTTTTGGGGGACAACAGAGTGCCCAAAGCCAAAAACTTATTGCAGGATAGTCAGGACATCCTGAAAGTGCTCAAGGAGAATATACAACAGGCCCAAAATCAATAGAAATTGTACGCTAATCAACATCGAATAGAGCATAGTTTTGAGGTAGGGGATATGGTTTGCTTGAGGCTCTAACCATATAGACAGTCATCGTTCAAGAAGAGCAGAGATGAAAAGTTGAAGCCTAGATTTTATGGTCCCTACAGGGTGACTCACAAAGTGGGTGAAGTCGCCTATGAGCTTGAGCTTCCAGAGGGCATTCGGGTGCACAATGTGTTTCATGTGTCTAGGCTTAAGAAAGCCATTGGTTAGAGTGTAGTGCCTTCTACAGATTTACCCCCTTTGGATGAGGAGGGGAAGCTTGTGTTAGTACCCGAGGCTATTCTGGACACCAGAGAGAGGAAGCTTAGAAATAGGATAGTGAAGGAGTATTTGGTCAAATGGAGAGACCTGCTGGAGGAGGATTCTACATGGGAGAGTGAGCAGGTTATTCAACAGGCTGGACTGAGATTGCTTGAGGACAAGCAATTTCAAGGGGGGCAGACTGTAATGTCCCCACTTTAGCAGTTGACCAAGTGTGTGTGTGTTAGCCTTGTTCTACATGGTCCCGAGGGATAATGAAGGGTTTAAGGGGATCCTAGAGTGTTTTGGCCTAGTCATTTCCATTTTGGGCCAAAACGAAGTTGATTTACTCAGTTTCAGGCATACCTACTATTTTTAGTAAGTCAGTAGGACACAGTGGAAGCAAGTTTTGGTGATTGGATTTGATACTCCTCGGTGAGAGCTTTTCGACGAGCTATCACTTGCATTATTCGGAGTCCGACTGCTAATACATTTTAATGCCTAAAGTTTTATTAAAGTAACATTTAATTATAAAGCATTAAAGCGTTACTTTAATATTTATTTTATGGGGATGTGTACCCAAGGGAGACAAGTGAATATTTTAATATATTTTTTATATTGCACATCTTTTATCCCACATTTCCCATGAGAGTTGAGTCGACTCTTGGAAAAATAATAAAAGGAAGCGTTTGTGGCTTCATTAGACATGATGAATATGAGAAGAAATTGGTGTATGAGTTGTAGATCTGTTCTTGGCATTAGAGGGCATCTATCCTCTCTTGTGACATTCTAGACATCATTCCCATGGGGTTTGGCCTTTGGAATCCATTGCTATCAACTTCATTAACAAGCAGATTGGGTGCATTTTTCAACTACAGGCAGATTGGGTGTTTCGTTCATATCTTCCTCTCTACTTGTCCGATGCTTATGTAATTTTGAGGGAATGATTTAAACAAGATATTGAACCAATTAAAGGCAAATTATAGCAGTACTATAGCGCAACACTATTCATGTTACTGTAGCACAACACTATTCATGCTACTGTAGCGCGACACTATTCACGACACTATTCATGGGTACTATTCATGCCACTGTAGCAACAGATTTTGTAAACATTTGAATGAAACATTATTTAATAATGCTGTAGTAATTCATGAGTTGATAACTTGCCATGTGTTTGATTCTTATTGAGATAATATTTTACCAGCAGTAGTCAGTTTCCAGTTTGCATATTATTGTAGTTTCCTTCTTGTTCATGTTGCGTGTTTTCAAATCTATGCCAAAACATAAACAAACAAACAAATGTCTCATTTTCAGAAGTCATAAGGGGATTGAAACATTAAACGAAGAACTAAGGAGTTGGACGCAAATTGTTTGACTAAATTCCTATCAGTAGTGGGTTTGGTTTTTGGGCATTCTAGGGTGCTATGGATACCCTCTTATATGAGAGGTGATTGTCCTAGGTCACCACCTCATCTTTATTTTGAAAATTATGTTCTTTATAAACTTGTGCCTTTTCTTTGGGTTAGAGTTTGATTCCTTCATTTTGAGATTCCTCTTCCGCTTGATTGCAGGGGGCTTGATGATCAAATCTTTGTTCCCTCTTTTCTTTAGAAGATGACATTTTATCCTAAGCACTCCTCTACGGTGGGGATATTGATGATAAGATATCTTCCTCTTGGAGGATCCTTTTTCCATATGTGACATATCCTTTTCACAATTATATATGCTCTTAGAGGTAAGGGCCAATACTCTTTGCTAAGGATATAGTGTATATTATTGTTAAACTGGATATCTCCTTACCTTGTGAAGTAGGTATCCTCTTTCTCTTCCTTATCTTGCCTAATGGGTAGTCATGATAATGAGGGGGGCGTACATAGGGTCTCTATTATACTATAGTTTACATTTTACAACATGATAAATCCTCGGAAGGTAACGCACATAAGTTGCTAAATCTTGAAGAGACACACATTTTTTATTTTTATTTTTTGCTAAATCCTCAGAAGGTAACACACATAAGTTGCCAAATCCTGAAGAGATACACATTTTAAAATATGCTAAATCCTTGGAAGGTAACGCACATAAGTTGCTAAATCCTGAAGAGATACACATTTTACAATATGCTAAATCCTTGGAAGGTAACGCACATAAGTTGTTAAATCCTAAAAAGACACGCATTTTATATTCCATAGTGATACAAGAATGTGGATCTATGGATATTTCAAAATTTATCAGAAGATGCATTACAATTACAAAGCACAATTTATGGGTGAACCTATTGGGCTCTCCCTCCTTGGTGATTCATGGTAAGGTGGGCATCTTACTAGGCAAGGTAATCACTTTCTCTTTTCTCTCTTTCGCTTTCATGCTAGTAGGATTAGATCATGAAGCTATGTTATCTATAGTGTTGCTCTTGTCTTGCTTATGTAGTCATGTATGTTTTCTATGATTAATTTCTCTTTGATTTCATATCTTTGTGCATGTATTTTGAGTTATAATCCTTGGTCTGGGGGCTCATGTCTTTGACTAAGTGATGTTCTACCTCATTGCGACCCACGAGAGTCTTTCTTCTAACTTTACTGCGAGTATGTTGGATTTCCATACTCCCGCTAAAGTGGGGGCTTAATGTATCATCTTAAAATGGAAGCACTTCCATCTTAACAATGTTTTTCCCTCCTTAGGGGGTGTTTTTTACCATCATCATATTATCCCCTCATTTCTGTACCCTCTCCTACTTCTGTGCCTATTTAGGACCCTGATTGGGCCTCTCCGGGCCCATCCATCCCATCTGGCACATTTTCCAAGGGTTCTGACTCCCTGGGTCAAGGTCGACCTCGACCTTAACTGAGGTCAAGGATGAAATCAACTTTGACCTGGGTCCCCCTTTCCAATTTGAAAGTTTGTCGGCTGCCAGAGGTCATTAAAAGTTCATTTCCTACTTCTGGGTTGGTTGTTTTGGGTTCCAAAATGACGAATCTTAAATTATATTTAATATAGGTCCTCCTCTAGGGGTATAGGTCTAATTGGAATTTAATTCTCCTATGTAGGCCTCTCTAGAAGATTGTGCCCTAGTTTCATATATAAGGAAGTTTTCTCCTCTCATTTTCTCTATGTCTCTCTAAGCAAGAAGAAGCCAAGCTAAGACTCACTTAGTGTCTAACCATCATCAAGCAAAAATTTCAAGCATCCATTGTTCTACATATTTTCAAGCCTTCAAAGTGTTCAAGTCTTCCTCTCAAGCATTCAAGTTCTCCATTGATGATCAAGGATTCAAGCTTTCAAGCCTTTGAAGGGATTTGGTTCAAGCATTCAAGATTCATCATTCAAGCCCTAGATCTATCCATAATGGTGGTGTGATCTTCCTTCAAGATCGTTTGTGCATCCTCAAGACTCAGTCATTCTCTCTTCAAGGTTGATTCCAAGCATACAATCATGGAGGTTTATGGTTTCTAATATTGAGCCCAAGCTTTCATATTTACATACTTGTTTACATTTGAAATACAATTGCATATCTATTGAATATCATAGTTTCATTATTATATTTAATTCTACTACTTACTAGCATTCTTTATTTAAATTATTGATTTCAAGGTTAATTCCTAAATCAAATTTTCTTGCAGATATAGGTTTAGAAAAATGGATCGGAGGGCAGATTCAGATACCCTTTTCAGCAAACTATCAGGATCCGAAAATAGATTTTCTGTCAGAGACTTTTGAGGTCAATTCTTCCCTAGGTCGGAATTAGAAATTCTGGGTCAATGGTGACATTGAATTGAGGGTCAAAATCGAAACTGTGTCAGATCAAAAAAATATTTATGGGTTTTGTTTATCTCTGCGTTTCTGTTCTAGATCCGGTTGTAGATTTTCTAGAAACTCAGTGTAGACCCCCAAAAACAACATTATTCAGATTTGTAACATTTCAAGGTTAGTACTTTTCTCCTATCCATTTCAATTAAAGTTCTTAATCTTTCTAGATCTATCACACATTCTTTTCTATAAAATGGAATTTAAGATATTCTTCTTTATTCTTATTTCCAAATGATTGATTCATTTATTCATTGATCCTTCCTTTGGGGTTAATCAATTTGGATCCTTCCTTTGTGTATCTAAGGATGAAAGGAACATCTTATTTATCCCTCACATTTTCATACCCTACATTTTAGATGTACCATTTGATATATTACATTTTGGTGAACCCATGATAGACAACTCTTTCTTTTTGGTGTCAGATGCTTTGCCTCTTTTCCTTAGAGACTAGATCTTGCATGCATACTAAATTAGTTTCCTTTTATGCTCTTGCATTTTAAAACAATAAAATAAAATAAAAATCTACATACTCATAAAAAAATAAAAACATTTCTTGCATTTCATTCACTATGAAGATCTTTAAGATGCTTTGGGTTATGGCTTTTTTTTTTTCTCATTATGCTTCTTTTAGCATCTCTTTATAGTACTTATGATGTTTATGAAAGTATCATCCATTTAATCATGTTTGTTAATCTTCATGTTTCACTTGCTTATGCTATTTTGAGATTAACTAATACTAGTATCCCTACTTTCAAAATTTTTATCAAGGATTTGTGTAGTGGACTTATTGCTCTTTTGGATTATGTGAAGAATTGGGTAGATGATACCCCATTTACTAATCTTCCTAATCCTGATCCTATCATTCCTAATCTAGTTCCTAATCCTCCTAATCCTAATCCTATCATGCCTAATTCAATTCCTAATATTCCTATTTCTATTTTTCCATCTTCTATCCCTAGTTCTTCCCATACTTATGATGGGGCTCAAGCTAAGGTTCATGATGCCGATGTTCAAGAATTCTTCCATTTACCTTCCCCTTCCTATCAGATCCATGATGATATTAAAGGGAAAAAAAAGAAACCTCTTCTAAAATTATCGTTCCACCATACACAAAATTTTATCTTGAACACCATAATCAATCACCTGCCGTAGAAGCTTTATAAGATATGTACACTACTAGATATACTATGGTGGATAAACAAGGCTATAAGGGTTTAGGGCTTGGTGCTAATGAACATGGAATTAAAAACCCAATTCATTCATCCCCTAAACAAGATATGCATGGTATAGGTTTCCTACCTTCTCAATTCAAGGTGGCTTATCTTAACTATCATCCTCCTCTTCATGTTCTTCTTCCAACACCTTCCTTAGATCACCTTGATACTCCTCAAGATGTGGCTAAGAAAGTGTATGTCCATTTAATGAATTCTAAGAAATAAATCTTTAAACCCATGCTGAAAAATGCTCTCTCTAAATACAAATGTCCTTTCCACTACAGTAATACACATTTACTTGCTGATTGTGTGCATTTCAAACTATATGTTAGAGAAAGAGCTGCTTTAGGAATTATATCTCATTCCTGTGTAGTATTACAGTTTCTTCATAATTTTGATATAGGGCATTCCCCTCGATCTTCTATAAATTAGATAATATTTTTCCTCCTCGTCTCTTAACTGGGGGAAAGATGTATTTCCTTCCAATCTTCTACAATCCATTATGCTCTTAGCATGTATTTTGTTTTGAGTTTAATCGGTTATTCTTTCTATATTATATCCCTATAATTTTCTATTATGATACATACTTCATTCGTTCATAATCATTCATGATATCTTTTCTAGGACATTTGTTTTGTAAAGATATCTCTTTATTACAACATCTCTTGATATAATTTGGTATATCCTTTTCTTCCATCCCTGGGGGGAAAGGTATTTTCCTTCTTCCTCTACCTAAGGATATACTTTCCTTAGCTTAGTGGCATTTGTTTATCATACGACATTATTTCCTTATAAAGACTTATGTTTTTGGATATGGATACCCTCTTATATGAGAGGTGATTGTCAGAGGTCATCACCTCTTCTTTATTTTTCAAATTATGTTCTTTATAAACTCATGCCTTTGCTTTGGGTTAGAGTTTGATTCCTTCATTCTGAGATTCCTCTTCCTCTTGATTGCAAGGGGCTTGATGATCGAATCTTTGGTCCCTCTTTTCTTTAGAAGATGACATTTTATCCTAAGCACTCCTCTACGGTGGGGGTCTTGATGATAATATCTCTTCCTCTTGGAGGATCCTTTTTCCATATGTGACATATCCTTTTCACAATTATCTATGCTCTTAGAGGTAAGGGTCAATACTCCTTGCTAAGGATATAATGTACCTTGTTGTTAAAATGGATATCTCCTTACCTTGTGAAGTAGGTATCCTCTTTCTGTTCCTTATCCTACCTAATGGGTAGTCATGATAAGGAGGGGGGAATATATAGGGTCTCCCTTATACTGCAGTTTTCATTTTACAACATGCTAAATCCTCAGAAGGTAACACACATAAGTTGCTAAATCCTGAAGAGATACACATTTTTTATTTTTATTTTTTGCTAAATCCTCGGAAGGTAACGCACATAAGTTGCTAAATCCTGAAGAGATACACATTTTAAAATATGCTAAATCCTTGGAAGGTAACACACATAAGTTTCTAAATCCTGAAAAGACACGCATTTTATATTCCATAGTGATACAAGAATGTGGATCTATGGATATTTCAAAAGCCATTAGAAGATGCATTACAATTACAAAGCACAGTTTATGGGTGAACCTATTGGGCTCTCCTTCCTTGGTGATTCATGGTAAGGTGGGAATATTACTAGGCAAGGTAATTACTTTCTCTTTTCTCTCTTTCTCTTTCATGCTAGTAGGATTAGATCATGAAGCTATGTTATCTATAGTGTTGCTCTTGTCTTGCTTATGTAGTCATGTATGTTTTCTAAGATTAATTGCTCTTTGATTTCATATCTTTGTGCATGTATGTTGAGTTAAAATCCTTGGTCTGGGGGCTCATGTCTTTGACTAAGTTATCTTCTACCTCGTTGCAATCCACTAGAGTCTTTCTTCTAACTTTTTCGCGAGTATGTTCGATTTCCATACTCCCGCTAAAGTGGGGGCTTAATGTATCATCTTAAAATGGAAGCACTTCCATGTTAAGAACCTTTAGCCCTCCTTAGGGGGTGTTTTTTACCATCATCATATTTTCCCCTCATTTTTGCACCCTCTCCTACTTTTGTGCTTGTTTAAGACCTTGATTGGGCCTCTCCGGGTACCATCCATACCATTGGCACATTTTCTAGGGGTTCTAACTCCCTGGGTCAAGTTTGACCTCAAAATTTGCCTAGGTCAAGGTCTAAATTGACCTTGAACTAGGTCAAGGATGACCTCGACTTTTACCTGGGTCCCCCTTTCCAGTTTGAAAGTTTTTCAGCTGTCGGAGGTCATTAAAAGTTCATTTCCCGCTTCCGGGTCAGCTATTTTGGGTTTCGAAATGATGAATCTTAAATTATATTTAATATAGGTCCTCCTCTAGGGGTATAGGTCTAATTGGAATTTAATTCTCCTATGTAGGCCTCTCTAGAAGATTGTGCCCTAGTTTCATATATAAGGAAGTTTTCTCCTCTCATTTTCTCTGAGTTTCTCTAAGCAAGAAGAATCCAAGCTAAGACTCACTTAGTGCCTAACCATCATCAAGAAAAAAGTTGAAGAATCCATTGTTCTACATATTTTCAAGCCTTCAAAGTGTTCAATTCTTCCTCTCAAGCATTCAATTTCTCCATTGAAGATCAAGGATTCAAGATTTCAAGCCTTTGAAGGGATTTGGTTCAAGCATTCAAGGTTCATCATTCAAGCCCTAGATCTATCCATCATGGTGGTGTGATGTTCCTTCAATATCCTTTGTGCATCCTCAAGACTCATTCATTCTCTCTTTAAGGTGGATTACAAGCATACAATCATGGAGGTTTATGGTTTCTAATATTGAGCCCAAGCTTTCATATTTACATACTTGTTTACATTTGAAATACAATTTCATATCTATTGAATATCATAGCTTCATTATTAGATTTACTTATACTAATTTCTAGCATTGTTTATTTCAATTATTGATTTCAAGGTTAATTCCTAAATCCATTTTTCTTGTAGATACAGGTTCAAAATAGCGGATCAGAGTGCAGATCCCGATATCCTTTTTGGCAAACTATTAGGATCCGAAAATAGATTTTATGTCAGAGACTTTTGAGGTCAATTCTACCCTAGGTCAGAATCGGAAATTCTGTGTTAATGGTGACATTGTTAAGGTTCAAAATTGGAACTGTGTCAGATCAGAAAAAGATTTCTAGGTTTTGTTCGTCTCTACGTTTCTATTCCAAATCGGGTTGCATATTTTTGAGAAACTCAGTGAAGACCCCTAAAAAACAACATTCTTCAAATCTGTAACATTTCAAGGTTAGTAATTTTCTCCTATCCATTTCAATGGAAGTTCTTAATCTTTCTAGATATATCACACATTCTTTTTTATAAAATAGAATTTAAGATATTCTTCTTCATTCTCATTTCCAAAATATTGATTCATTTATTCATTGATCCTTCCTTTGGGGTTAATCAATTTGGATCCTTCATTTGTGTATCTAAGGATAAAAGGGACATCTTTTTTATCCCTCACATTTTCATACCCTACATTTTAGATGTACCATTTTATATATTACACAACCTTATAACATATTACATATTTGTAAACATATGAAAATATAGAAATATTCAACTAAAAACAATGCCACCTAACTGGTTTTCATCTATAAACATTCTCGGCCGCCTTCCTTCATCACTTCAGAAACCTTCACAAAAGCATTCATCTCGAGTCAACGGTTGCAATTCAGATTTCTTATCAAAAAATCGGTAAGCTCCAGTTCCAGTTCATCTTCCATCATTAGTTTGGACTGTGATGCCCATACTATGGAATTTTACAAAAAAACCCCGTTATCAAAATGTTTGTTTTAGCATATGATTTTTAAAGAGCTGCTTTGTTCTTCCAATGTCAAAAACTAATCAAAAAACATCCTAAACCTCCAAAATTTAAAACTTAAACTCCAAATTTTACCTCTACCTTCCCTTTCCTATTACGGACCTCTTCCTCTTAGGAAATGTAGAAGGCACCATTAGAGGCCTCCAATTCTCATGGTAATGCACAATGCTCGGCTTCAGTATTTCCCATCCCTCCTTTCTATCTTTCAGATAGATTTCCTTTTTAACCATTTCTGGCCACCATAAGAAAGGGGTGATGCCAACCACTATCCCTTCTTCCTCATTTTTGAAACATTTGTTGTAGTCAAAATCCCATCCTAGATGAGCCCACTCCAACAAGGAGTCCATATTTACAATTAAATCTTCCTCAAAGAGGGCTTTCATCACCCATTCAACTATTCGCTTGTGTTCACCTAGTTCCAAACTTCATGCCATGATCATGGCTACTATATCAACCTAAATTTTCCATCTATGATTAGCTTCCTGAAAAAGTAGCCCTAAAGTCACCTAAAAAGCTTGAATGAACTCCTTGGATGGGCATTTATCATCATCCTCACCCTACGATCCTCCATAGGCCCATAAATCCCCTTCTACTAACGTTGTGTCTTAAAGGTAAACCTTGGCTCCATTGCTTCTCTGCACAATCTGCCACAATCTGAGAAAAACACATTTCCGCTCTCTAGAAACCACTTCCAATGATATGTTTAATTTTCCAAAAACCATTTTAGAACACCTTTTATAAACCAAAATCTACCTCAGAAATTTATTAATTTCATCCTTTGAGGACGTCGACACATGATTCAGAGCATAAAATACATCCCGCCAGCCTGTCAAAACCCAAACTGCCATCCTTTTTATCATTTTTGTCATCATTCAATGCAATAATGATGTCGACATGAGTGAAACACAACTCATAAAATCTACCACAATCTATCATGCATTCAACTTCTGACAATCAATTCACCCTTACGTCATCCTTTTTCCACTTCAATCACTTACTAAATTAGGTAAATTAAACTCCTTTATCCATAACTCACTTGCTTCTGCCAAATTTAAAGCCCATTTTTAAAGCTTATCAACCTCTGTGTTCCCTTCCCGCTTAATATGTGTAATTTTAAAATTTTCAAAGGTAATTAATAGTTCCCTGATAGACTCAATATAATTCTCTGAATTCTATGCATTTGTAGACAAGTTTGAATTTTCTTGCACTACCAGCAAGGAGTCACCTTCCAAATGAAAATTCTTAATTCCATTTTGTTTTTCTAGCCTTACAACTAGTAATGCAGCCTTACACTCTAACATATTATTAGTGCCATCCTCACATCATTTTGTTTCCATCAACAAAGCGTCACCTTTTTCATTTCTAAAAATCACACCCACACCACTCTGGCCTGGATTTTGTTTGGATGCACCATCAAAATTTACCTTTGTCCATCCTACCTCCAGGGGTTGCCATCTTACCTTCTCTTTTTCCACCTTCCTCTGTCTGGTCACTAGAGCTCCTGCAGCTAAGCTAAATATGATTCCTGGCCACTTTGTCTGAATAATCCTATCTTCTTTTGTGTAGGGAATTGTTAAAAATTGATTTCTTGTTGCAGATGTACTCACTACCTCCTCAATAGCATGTTGCAGTTGATTTATGAATCTTATAATTGATTCCTTCTCTCCTCTAAAAATTATCCTATTTCTTTCTTTCCATAACTCCCAAACAACCATGGAAGGAGTGATAGTCCATATACTTGATAAGGTGGATTTCATGTTCACCCTTGGCTATCCATCAAACACCTCTTTCACTGTGTTATCTCTCATCCCTTGCCAATCTAATCTACTTTGAACAAAATTCTAGTACTGCATTACAAATTCACATTGGATCAATAAATGATCTACCATTTCCTCACTGCATTCACATAATGCACATTGAGTAGAGCCCCTCATGACTAACCTCTTTCTCCTTTTTGCAGTCAAGATCCTACCTTTGCATGCTAACCAGGGAAAAACCCCTGCCTTTGGTAATATTCCTTTGCTCCAACATAAATCCTTTGAGAAAACCTAGGGTGCCTCTAGATTATCCAACATCTTATAACCCAGCTTCATTGAGTATTCTCCTGATAAGGAACCACACCATCTGATCCTATCACTTTTATCAATTAAGGACACCTTTCTAATTTTAAGAATAGCTTTCATTTTCTCTTTTTGATCTAAGGTTAGGTCCTCATTTCCAATCCCATTCCACTCCCATTTAATTCCTTCGACACTTTCAACTTGTTCCATGTAATCCTTGACTTTGTCTCCCTAATTTGTCCAGAAGTAATCCCTCTGGTTCATAACAACCCTATCTTCAATTAAAGCAGTGTGACCTTCCCATGAGTCCTCCCAAAAGAGGGTAGAACTACATTCCTAATTTTCCATGTGTGATATGTTCATTGATAAGTGGGTGACATGACATCATAAAGTTCCAGATAGATGACACATGGGGGGGATTTATAATTGTTAGAACCCTAGTGCTATCTCAAGAATATAAATACTTTGCTTGAAGAATCCTTGCCCAAAAAATGTCAGCATTTTTATACATACTCCATATTAGTTTTCCCCCCTTTTTGGGTATTTTTATACATAATCCATATTAGTTTTTCCCCTAGGCCTTATTCATAATTTTCCAATTTCTGATCCTTGCATCTCCATGAGACTTTGGTTGACATATCTTTTCCCATGCCACTAGTGGTATTTTTTCCTCTTCATTTTCACCACTCCAGAAGAATTTCCTCATTTTTGTTTCCAAGACCTTCACCACTTTATTCGGAATCTCAACACACATCATAGAATACATTAGCATAGAAGAAATCACAGTTTGTAACATGAGAATTCTTCCTGCAGAGGATAACCATCTTCCCTACCAACCCTCTATCTTTTTTAGACATTTCTCAGTTAAGTCCTTCCATAACTCATCTTTGTTTCCTCCTTTGAAAAGAGGAATGCCCAAATATCTACTAGCTAAAAGGCCCGTTTTCATGCCTAAAATTTTACTGATCTTGGCTTGAATATCTTGTGGGGTATTAAAGAAATATATCTCAAATTTTCTCCAATTGATCAATTTCCCTAAGACTTTCCCATATAATTCTAAAGTTTCTTTCATCACTCTTGCTTCCTGGTTAGAGGCATCCCCTCCTAATAAAGTATCATCAAAAATTTCATATGAGAGATGGAATCCACTCCTTTTGTGATTTGAATTCCCTTCCAAACACTCCTCACTTATTTTTGAGTTATCAATCTCCCTAGAACCTCTGCCATTATAATGAAAAGAAAAGGGGAGAGAGGATCACCTTGTATGATTCCTCTGTCCTGTTCAAAAACCTTAGGGACTCCCATTTACCAACACCAAAAATCTTGGGATCTCAATGCAGCTCTGAACCCACCTAATCCAGTCTTTCTCAAAACTAAATCTAATTAGAACCTCAATCAAGAAATTTCTATCTACCTCATCATAAGCCATTTTTATGTCTAGCTTGACCATCATTTTATGACTCTTGGAAGCCCTAATTGAGTGGATTGCTTCATGTGCAATCACCACACCTTCAAAAATTGAACGACCAGGGGAGAAACCACTTTGTTCTTTAGATATAATCATGTTTAGGACTTTTTAAGGCTATTAGCAATTGACTTTGCAATTAACTTGTAGACTTTATTGCACAGTGCTATTAGCCTTGAATCCTCAAAGTTAGTCCGTGTTTCTCACTTTGGAATTAGAGAAATTAAGGTTGTCTTTAGATCATTCAAAATAAAACCCCATTCTCTTGATTCATCGACTACCTCACATAGCTCCTTTCCCAAAATATGCTAAAGTTTCTGGAAAAATATTGCTAGAAAACCATCAGGTCCTGGGGCCTTGTCACCTCCTAACCCAAACAAGGCTTTTTTGACTTCTTTTATAGAAATTGGGGAAAGTAGATCTCTATTTTGCTCAACTATAACTAAAGCAGGTATGACATCCAAGGCATGCTCTATAAGTTGCCTATCTTAGTTATCTGCTACTTTCTTTTTTGAAAAAAGGTAATCGCCTCTTCATTGATCTTATCTTTGTCCATAATTTCTATGCCCTATTCATTTTGGATGCTAAAAATTATGTTGTTGGCTCTACGTTGTTTTAGAGAGTTATGAAAGAATTTAGTGTTTTGGTCTCCATCCTTGAGCCATGTCTCCCTTGACTTCTACCTCCCGAAAATCTCCTCCTTCTTCAACCAGTCCTCCAGTTCACTTTGTAATCTCTTTTCCTCCTTAAAATGCACCTCCTCCATTCCTTTCTCAATAACCCTTAGGCTTAAAGCTGTAAGCTTTTATTCCACTATATGTTTCTCCACAAAAATGTTTTAAAAGTGTGTCCTATTCTAGATCTTCAATTGGTCTTTAATAAAGTCAATTTTTTTGAAAAAAATAAAAGCTTTATTACCCGGTCTCCTGGGAGCTTGCGACCACCACTCCTGAATTAACTCACTAAAACCACTTGCAGTAAACCATACTGCCTCAAATTTGAAGGGACATCTATCTGGGGAAGCTTCATGTTGTATCCTCAAACATATTGGAAAGTGATATGAGCCTTGGAAAGGAAGAATCTCTGTGTCACAGGTCCAATCTGTGTCTGCCTAATTTCCTCCTAAGAAGAAATGATCTAGCTTCTTTGCAATGTTAAAGAAGCCTTCTCTTCTGTTTGTCCATGTAAAATCTCATTTCTTAAAAGGAATTTCCAACAGACCACAACTAGGAAAAAAGGAAAAAAGTCCCTTTGGCTTTCACTACTCCACCCTTTACCTCCTTTCTTATCCTTTGGGGTAAGGATTGCATTAAAATAACCACCTAAAACTACCACCTCATCACCTAAATTCTCCAATATACCTGTCAAAGAGTTCCATAGCATCCATTTTTGTGTCCTACTATTAGGTTCATAAATGTTAAAAAAGGCAATATTACAATGAAGATATTTCACATGAACGCTTAGCCATTGCCAATATTAACTTGTTTGTTGAACTGTAACCTCCAAAGTCCCTTCATTCCAGAGAACACCCAAGCCTCCAAGTGTGCCTTGGGATTCCACAAGTTCACATGTCCATCTTCCAAAATTTTTCCTAAAAACCTCACCTTCATTTATTTTAATTTTAGTTTCCTACAGCAGCACCAAATCTAGTTTCGTTTGATCAAGACACCTCTTTATCAAACAAATCTTGTCAGGGGCATTGCAACCCTGACATTCCATGATAGGGTTTTCATGGTTCTTGAGAAAATACATAGTCATTTACCAATCTCAAAAGCTTGGTTTGGTCAGCCGCATTCCCTGCAATTTCCAACCTCTTCCTAGTTGATTTAGCACCTCTTTTATTTTTCTCCCTAATACTAGGTTTCTTGCGAGAGGATGAAGTTTGCACAATATTTCTTTTCTCAAAGGTTCCCGTAGTTTCAAAAAGGCCTAGATCATTTAAATCATCCTCTCTATTTTTCCCATAAAACTCTGACTCCCAGTCTTCAGAAGCTTCTTCACTATCCTTCTCCTCTTCTAAGGATTTTCTTAGGTTCCTTATTGGTGAAATCTCTATATCTTTGGAGTCCTCCTACTTATCTCTATGCTCAGAGACATTTCTAAACTTGCTTGATTCTCTATCTGAATTTCTACCATCCCCTGGGTCTAGTTGTTCTTTTATCTGTCCCCCCAATGGTTCCTCCTAAAGAGGGCTTTTGTTTTCAAAAGTGTCTTGAATGAGAGGAAAGGTTGTCCTCTCACAATATGCATAGTTGGAGTCCTTACTGGGATTCATCTCATTTTGACATGTAGTTTATGGGACTTCTGGGGAGGGAAGACTTTTCTCTTTCTCCACTGCTTCTAATTATTGTGAGAAAGGTGCAACTTTCACTATTTGGGTGGAGGGACTGATGGTGGTTTCCTATTCTCCTCTTTGTTCCCCTGAGAGAGAATCATCAATAGCCTTCTGGAACTTCTTCCTCCATAATGGGGAGTCATTTAGCAGCCTTGCTATAAATTGTTCTACTATTTCAGGCTTCTTCATTTCCTGTTCTAGAACTCTTTTCTCTAGCTCATCTAGAAGTTTGTCCTTCTCAAGGCCTTTTCCTTTCCCTAAGGCCTCCTCACACTTCTCTAGAGTATCTTTTTTCCCTTCACTATCATTCTAGATTGTGATCCAATGTTTCCAAACACCTTTATTCATTCCCAGGGTAACCGTATCTGATATTGGATCATTTTCCTGTAAACTTATCAAAATGCAAGGATGAATAGAAGCATCCTTGTCATTTATCACTTCCTCCGCCTTTAAGAAAGTTCCTATGATACTTCCTATATGTCTTAGAGTTTCATCACCCCAATATTCTACTGGGAGGTTGTGCAAGCTTAACCACACTGGATATTCCTTTATCCTTTCTTTGTGTGGGTCAAAACTTGCTTCCCAACCTCTTAGATAAATACCTTGACCCTTTATAAGGTAAGGGCCATTATGGAGAATCCATTCCTTATCCTCCTTTGTTGATCAAACTCCCATATAGAAGCCATTTGCTAGCATTTTAAGTCTGAACCCTTGCCCCCATAACCTAATAGTGTTTAACGAGGGCCATGGCCCTAACCATTTAAAGAAAAAAAAGATTTTTCTTTAAAGGAAAGAGTGACTTCTTACCAGTGAGAATCAAAAACCTGAATGGTGGAGGTTATCTCATACCTGATATTATCCATTGAGGCCTTCTCTTGACCTTATGAGCCCTTCGTCTCCCTTGTCTCCTTGGTTTCTCTTGGTCTGTAAAACTTATTTTCTATCTTCCTAAAATCAAAATGCCTACCAAAATGTACATAATTAGCTTTCTGTGTCTGTCTGCTATCCATACTCCCTTCTCCTTCCATTCCAACCTGGGTTTTATGTCCATCTTTGATTAGAGTATTCCTTCCTTGACCTAAAGGTTGCAGCATTTGTTTGAAACTTTGACTGGAATCTTCTGTTGAAAGGCCACATCTCTCCATACTGCGAACGGTAAGGATAACCTGCGTGCATCCTGAAACGCATTGCACCATTTTGGTTTTTTGCTTCAGCTTGAAAAGTTGTAGGTGGCCATTGCTTCCAACGTTCTTCCCACCCACCACACTCTATTTCCTTTAGTAACCCTGACTTTTTTAAAAAATAAATAAAATAAATTATTATTATTATTATTATTATAGAATCTAAATATATATGTTTTTTCCTATATTGAAAACAAACTATGCAACACATTAATAATTTGAATATGAATATAATTTTAATAAAGAGATTTCCTAAAAAAGATAGAACATGCAATCTCATTAATTAACTAATTTGATTTATATGCAAAATCAATCCCCTTTACATCTTCCATGCAAATATTGATTTTAAGATATATTTTCCTACCAAAGCCCTCTCATGCAATTTTTCCCCATTTCATATTTTCAACTTTTTCCCCATTTCATATTTTCAACTGTTAATCCATATCTATGTCCTAAAAGGTAATCTCTTTAATAATGAGAGCATATAAATTAATTTTTTTTTCTCCCAAATTCAAACCATCCCAAAAACCCTAACTAGGAAAAACAATACTACCTTTCTTGAAAACTAACACTTTTTAATGAAACCCTAATGCCTAGAACAAAAATCTGATACACAAACATGAAGGAGAAACCACATAAATGATTCAATATCCTACTTCTCAAATTTTAGTGTTTTAAACACACAATATCAAACAAGAAAGTTTCAAACACAAGATCCGAGTAGCTCAAATGCATAGAAGATAGAGATATGAACAACTGGAATAATCAAGTTACAAAATCCTACCATAATAACTGATGAGAAGATCTGATACAAATCCCAAAGCAAGGATGATTCCAAAACACTCCTAAGCTTTTAACAAATTCTTTAACCACTTGATTGAACTGCCTCCAAATGGCTTTCAATTCAGATATATAGAAAACTAGGTAATTAGGTTTACAAAGGTGCAATACTAATTAGAAATATTATTTATTAATTAAAAGAAATACTTTAATTTCAATTTCACTTAAAAAAATGCACAACTTAACTTTAAAATAAAAAATTAAAGTAATAAATCAAAAATCATGAGAATATTTTAATCAAATTAAATAAATTAATTATGCAACTTAAAGTAGTATTTAATATTCAACTAGCACAATTAATTACAATTTTTAGATTTAATATTTATTAAATCTTAATTATTAAATTAAGACTTAATAATTAAATCAATTAATTAAATATAGGAATTTAATTAATATTTAATTATTAAATAGTTATATATTTAATATTTAAACCTTATTAAAGCTGCAATTACTAACATAAATATTTACCATAAATAATCATTAAGCAAACAATCATAAAAGCATCATAAATCCAATTGAAAACCATCCAAACAGATAAACAACTAAAACAAAGACACCAACACACATAAATAGGCTCACGAATCCATGTCACTTTGACGAATTTAGATAGGATAGTCAGTCATATTCTTGTCCAGTTCTAGGACAAAATAAGGGTTTAGGGTAGGGATTTAGGCCTGAATATTATCTCCCCTCTTTTACCATTGAGATATTGCGAGAGGGCACGCTAACTCCTACCAATTCAGGGAAGACGCTGCCCAATACCTGCAAACCTGTCATCACAAAGACAAACATACATACATATAATATAACAAAAAATGGTTGAGACCAGTACATCGTGTGGATATCGCCAAAGCAAGTAACTACGACTCTTTCCCATACCATATCAAACATGCCAAATAGAAATGTAAAACATACAAATGATCCATGTGCACATAATATCATGCCAGTATTTTCAATAAATCCATAATCAAAATGATATCATAACATATAAATAAACATCCTGAAATAACCATAACTCTACTAGAACATAAGATATAACACAGCTATCCAAAGGATCAATAATATAATGAAAAGTAATACACAAATATCCTCAAAACCAAATGAAATAACCAACACACACCTAAAAAGGCCTAAAAGAGTTCGGCAACTAAAACTAAAAATCAAAATAAGGGGTGGGTATTACAAACCCAAAAGATTACATTTTTGATGTGGTCGATCTAGGGGAGCCTACAAGAGAAGGAAGCAAAACATTGGCAGCTCTAGGGCTGAAGCATGCTCTCGGCTTCATGGACAAAGATGAAGAAAAGATAAAATAACTAACTGAGCAGAATGATGCATTGAGAAAATTAATTTTTAAAGTGGTGGGTCCCATCGACCCAAGTTTTCCAGAAGCCACGTTACAGGCTATATTGGAGAAGAAGGCCACCCCAAAATTGCTAGAAGGAATGACACATTCTTTTATACAAGCATGCACAAACTGGAAGGTAGATTTTGAGCAATTAGGAGAAAGAATCATTAGAGCTATTTTGAAACCTTTTAAGACCATTCTCAAAGAGGCTACCAAGCTGGTAGATATGATGGAGGATGAACAAGGATTGAATCTTCAATAAAGCATATGGCAGAAAGTGCTTAAGGACCTGAAGATAGTGAAGAAACAATGCTTTCGAATTTTGGTAAAAGTATATGAGGGCGTAGAATTGGATAATTTTTGGATATGGACCAAAAGCATAATAGAGGAAATAAAGGTTTATGAAAGGTGCGTAAACAAGGTACACTGAAGACATAAGAAAGTTATGATGTGGGTAGAGAAAATAGAGGATTTCTTTACAGGAATAGATATGGAGTTATATGAGGATAATGAGAAACAAGTTTTGTCTCCAGTAAAAAGCATTGCACTATAGTTCAGAGGGATCCTAGCAAGGGTTAGCACAAAGGAGGAACTCCATCAACTATTCATATTCAAGGAAGAGATGTAAAGGATGTTTGAGCACAAAGAAGAGATAAAATTATTTGCTTCTGAGTTGACTGCCTCCAAAGAAAGATAAGAGGAATGATTGAGTAATGTGCAAGAGGTAGACTATGGAAAAGTGCAAGAAATAGTGTAGAGGTTTTAGGAAGCTCGCCCGAATATCTTGCCAAATTGACTGTCCATCTTGGGGACTTAGTCAAATTTTGCAAAAGAGATTTTGACACTTAGTCATTTTTTGAAGCCCAAGGATTTCGGCCTTTTGGCCTCCAAAAATCTGAAATTTCAGAGATCCCAAGAAGATCTCACCTACACATAGGTTTTTTTGCCTCTTGATTTTCAGAGAAAAGGTCAGGGTCCAAATTTCTACTTTATTCCAGCGTGATGAAGATTTTTGCATGGGGAAGAAGTCTCAGATCATATTGCTTGTGGACTAAGGTTCATTTTGGTTTATTTGGAAGCTATCCATCAGTTGTACACACAAAGAGAAGCCTAGATGAAGACTTTAAGGAAGAAATCAAAGATCAAAGTGAAGATTCCAGTTAAAGATGGTGGAGCTCCAATTCAGTTCTCTCTTCTTCTGAGCGAGTTTTACCCTGATTCTAGGGGCAAATTGAATGTAACTAATCAAGGATCCATGCAAACTTGTTAGTAGTTAGTTCAGCAGTAGTTTGCTTTAGTAAGCTCTAGTTTTAGATTTATTTTATTTTATTTAGCATAGATGAAACCCTAGTTTTGGGGTTCAAAGTTTTGTAAATCCAAGCACTATATATTGTATCAAAACAATATAATTAAGGTTAGATATTTTATACAATAAATCTATACAATTGTTTCTTCATTTACAGTGTGATATTGTCTGTTGTCTATGGGAAATGAATGAATTTATGTTCACTTGTTCATTTCTTTCAAAGAGATTATTGTGTTTATTGTGTTTGGACCTGCAAATTGATTAGATTGGAGTTTGTTGTTGTTCATCGATCTTGCTGTGACGAATGATTGGGAAAGATAATTCTACTACTTCAACGATAAATTTGTCTCATGTGTGTGCACATACTTGTGGCTTCACAATTTGATAGATTTTGAAAATCCTACATCTTGATAAACTTTTCTCCAAATGATTGCACCTATTGGGTATAGATTCGGGACTTGGTTTGATTCATATTCTGTGGGTTTCCATCTTTTCATCATTCGATTCACAAGGAAGGTTTATGTCTATTAGGATCTTATTTCAGTAAATTTCCTTAACTCTTGTTACCCAAAATCTTTTATCTCTTAACAATATGGATAGAGTAGATAATCATTGTAGGGGTTTAGTGTATATTCTACTTCATTAGTGAATTACATGCATTGATAAATTGGAAAAAATACAAAAAGTGTTGAAGTTTGTTTTGTAGCTTGAAGTCTTGAAAGGACCAACAAAGGCCCCCTCGTGAACATTCACATGTATCTTCAACTAAGCTTAGTAAGTAGTTGTACCATGACCACAGAGAACCTTGGGAATAACTTTGTTATTATTTCAAGAGAGGAAATATGATCTCTAATTCCTAGCAATTGACTTGTGTAAAAACAACGCTCAACACTACCTTTTTTGTTTTTATTTTAACTTGTGGTAAAACATTTTCATTTAATATTGTAAAGACAAGGGTTTACCCATGGCTTTTACTAAAGTATTTTATGGATTTATTCAACGATACTTGTGTGGGGTCATTTGGGTCTTAAATCTCATATTTTAGATGTCCTTGCAAGTAAAAACATTTGGTTTTGTATAAGATATCAAATTAATCACTTGTTTGTAAATTCGAGGAGGTTCAAAATTGATCAATTTTTTAAAAATTAAAACTCTTGTATGTTTTATTTGTATTGATTGTTTTTGTGTTGGGTTGTATTGTTTAATCACATTTTTATCATTCCTATCACCTAACTCTATTTATATCATTCATCATATAGAGTTATGAGAGAAGTAGTTTTTACTTTAAAATCTATAGTTAAAAGTTTCATAATGTGCATCTTATACAATATTAGATATAAAAATGGAATTTCTAACTTCATATTACACCAATATGGCCTCAATTAAAGCGGTTTCTTACATTTATTTTTTGTAGAGTTACAAAAATCGTTAATTTGGTTTTGTATATAAAATTATAAATTGATATGTATATTGTGTATTTCAACATTACATGTTTGTGTCTAGAGGTCTCATTTTAATTTAATATTGTAAGGCGGTTTTCTAACCATGTGGCTTGTATAAAATTATTTTAGGTATTATCTTTAGAGGATCTCATGAAGTCCTCTAAGTCTTCAAGATTTATTATTTGGATGTCCTTGCAAGTAAAACAAATTAGATTTGTATAACGTATATGTAAGATTTGACTATGGAGATATCCACCCAAGATCTAGAGGCAGTGGAAAGTATAATAACAAGAGAGTGTGAAAGTGACTAGAATAAACTGTATTCTCACCAAGAATACAATACAATTCATCAACTTGTTTGACTCAATTGGAATCAACTTAAATAGATGGGATGAATGCTATATAGGAGACCCTTGGTTATATATCCAAGGTGAGTAGAAAGGAGTGGATGAAACAATAACAAGTGTCATTTTTTATTACATGATAATCAAGAGACAACTTATATGTAACACCCCGCTAAGGAACCTGAGAGGAAAATAACTAAACTTAAAAAATTAACAATGCAAACTTGTTTATTTTTTAAGTACACCTACAACTTCATCAAAAACATTATGATCATTATATACTCTAAGACTTTAGAATCAAATATACATGAACACATAACATATATTTTCATTAAACAATAATATAAAATTAACTCAATACTCTATCCTATGTCCTTTAAGGCTCCCTAACATCACTATTTGAGCAACACAACTACAACATAACTAACCAACCAAATACATTAATGAAATACATGATAAGAATCATAAACATCATTTATTTTAATTCTAGGTTCATTTTAGGCACCAATCCAAATGTTCCTATATTCTCTTTTATCATATCAATGATATCACATAGTTATGTATAGTATGAAAAAGGAGATCACAAAAAAATACTAATTTCTCCAATTTATAAGGCACATTGGAATGCAAAACCACCTCCAAAAAAATATAATTGACACCACTTGGTAAGAAAGATTCCAATGCAACATCAATGTCTTTGGGTTTTTTAATTCCTTTGTTGCTTAGAATTGAGAAAGAGATAGATAAGATAAATAATCCAACTAGGAAGTGTTAGAGTAATAAGTTTTTTCACATATTAATTAATTCATTTTGATTTAATTATTAACTCACTTATTCTCTCTAGTTTACTTAAGCTAAACTTTAGGCATATAATAATTAATTCTTTTATTAATTATTATCATGCAACCTAGGTTTCTCCCTTTTAGGGTTTTGATCACCTTTATAAGGTTTTGATCTCATTGTATTTTATTAATTAGTCTTTGAATAAATATTTCATCTTTCATATCATTGTTTGTTGTGTCTTCATTCTTTGCTTTTGTGATAAGTTTTTGCTACAGTAGATCTTGGTGATAGAATTTTATGAATTCTAATATGGTATTAGAGTCTTTCTGTTGCAACCCATTCTTGATTTTTTGAAGAATTTTTGGAGCTCTGAGGGTTTCAAGTTTTCAGAGGTTTCTTGTGTAGATTTGGGGGGATCTACTTTTTGGAGCACTTTGGAAACAAAATGACCTCACGATTGTAGCTAGAAGGCCCCAAAAAACCCTATTTTCATATGAAGCACGTCTAATATAGACATAGTTGAAATCTAAGGAAAAAAAATTTGTTGTACGTGATGAACTATAACTGATTGAATGTTTGAAGATGACAAGTTGATGATCACCGAGCTGCAGAAAGGAAATGCAAGACATAAATAAGTTAATGTATTATATTTTCATTGATGTCAACTTGATATGGTATGATTTCTCATACACTTATTGTCACAACACTTAAAGATCTGAAGAGACAAAGTTTTTGTTATCGGTAATCATATACATTGAGTGACAGTAAATCCCAACAGACAGTGATCCCCAAGCACAAAAGTTCACAGTGTTACCCGACGAAAAGTGTCACCTGAGCAAGTGATACATGAGCAAGCATTACCAAGCTAACTGTAGTTGTCACCGAATAGAATTGAAGTTGATGCCCGAGCTATCTGTTGTAGTCACCAAGCACAACTGAAGTGTTGACCGATGAGAACTAAAGTTAGAAAATGACAAAACAACTTAGCTGGAAGAGCTATATTTAGAGTTAACTGATTGTTTTCTTTATTTATATCAATCTGTTAAAAGCTAAAGATAAGAACGAGATTTAAAGCATGTTTTATTCTAGAAAACAAGGAGATATTTACAAAATAAAACTAAAGCAAGCATGACGAGCTTTATGGATCAAGAAGTGATCAACAAAGAAAACAAGAAGAATGAATAGTGAAATAATGTCTATATAAAGAGACAAGTAATTCATTATGAAAAAAGGGATGCTGAAAATAATTCTGGTGAAGATAGAAGTCTTCATGTAGATCTGATCATACAGGCTGAGGAATAGAGCCAAGAATTTTGCAGACACCGAGCAATAGAGAAGCAACATCATTCACCGAGCATAAAGAACAAGAAGGGGAGCAAAGGAATTGAAGAGAACATTGATCAGAAGAGGTATTATGGACTTACAATATATTTGAACATCTTCAAAATTGAGTTATATTTATGAACAAATCATTTACTGTTTCTGTTTAACCATTGGATCAGAAAAATCTCTTAACCGAGTGGGATTTAATCATCCTTAATATAGTGAGATAAATCCTAAGGAGTATCAAAAGGTTTTCATGTTGACAACATAGTGAATGCTAGGTCAAGTTATAAACTATTAGTTTTAAATTCTCTAACAAGGTCGCACTTAATAGTGTGTTTGTAACCTTTAACAGGGTTGGCTCTTCACTGAGCTCACTTTAAAAGAGTGAAAATTTTGGGTTACCGGTCCCAAGTGGTTTTTACCTTAATAGGGTTTCCACGTTAAAAATCCATGTGTCAAATATGTATATGGTTCATTTCTTTGATGTTTTTCTTTACACATTACTAAAACCGGATTGATCGGTATACACTAAGTTAATTTACTGATACGGTAAAGGTTAAGAAAAAATAGACTGCTTTTTAGTAAAGCTTAAGGAAAGGATAAATAGTATAAACACCAAGAAATATATATATGTTAGAATCACACAAGGCATAAATCTTGTAGTACTTAAGATAACTAGAGGTTTTATGTTTGTGGTATAAAGTTTTGGTTGGATTATTGGATTAAGTTTTGAGGCCACTGATTCAACCCCCCTCTCAGTTATTCTAAAAATTGGTATCAGAGCTTGTGTGCTTGGAAGAGAGTTTTAAGACTCAAGATAAAGATCACAAGATGAGAAAAAGGGATGTGCCTAAGTTGAACAAGGACAACTTTGCATAATGGAAAAGCAGGATAAGACTCAACCTATCAGGTATTGGAAATGATGTCACATAATACTTGGATACTGAATTTGTTTTACCTACTGGATCTCTGACAATTGATAAATTTAGAGAGAAGGAGGAACAAAATTCTATGATGATAGAACTTGCTTCCTCACTCTCCAGTGCCAAATTTGAAGATTTAAAATCATGCACCACTACAAAGCAAATGTGGGACAAACTCAGCTAGTACATGGAGGACACAAAAATGTGCTGAGAGCTAAGGCTGAAAGCCTGAGAGGAAAGCTTGATGACCTAAGAATGAAAGAAGGAGAAAAAATCACTAAGTAGAGTAGCAGAATCAAAGAGGTTGTCAATGCTATCCAAGGAGTAGGAGGTGTACTTGTAGAAGAAACAGTGGTAAGTAAAATTATAAGAACCTTACTGCCTATTTATGCTATTAGAGTTTCTGCAATACAAGAAATGAGAGCAGTAGTAAATAACAATGTTACTCTAGATAGTTTAGTTGGTAGACTTATTTCATTTGAGATGAATAAATTTGACAACAGTGTCTTACCAGCTATTGAGTCTGCATTCAAATCTTCCTTGAAAATATGTAAATCAAGTAATAAAAACACTATGAGAAATGATAGTGATGAACAAGAACTTGATGAAATTGAAGCACTAATGGATAGAAGATTGCAGAGAGGCAAAGGTAGATACAAAGGTAAATTACCATTGGTCTATTTTAATTATAAAGAGATTAAACACTTTGCTGCTAGATGTCCTAATAAGAGAAAAGAAGACATAAAAAATGATAGATCATATGAAAAGAAGTTTGATAGAAGTGATGACCGAGATTATCAAAGCAACTGATAATCTGATAGAAGAGATAACTAAGACTAAAAGGAAAAATGAAAGAAGGATTGTTACCTGGCTGAGAACAAAGCTGAGAATATTGACACCAAATCTGATGAAAATATTAAGGTAGTATTTGTTGCTATAAAGGATGATTCAGACAAATAAGAAAGGTATGTTGAAACTGCACTCATATCTAAGGTTAGTAAAAATGATGTCTGGATTATTAATAGTGGTTGTACTCACCACATGACTGGATATAAAGAAAATTTTGAGACTTTTGAATATTATAATGGTGGATCAGTAAGAATGGGTAATGACTCACCTTGTCCAGTTGAAGGTAAAGGAACCATAATATTAAATAATCTGATTAGATGTGAAAATGCATATTGGGTGAATAGACTTAACTATAATATATTGAGTGTTTCATAGCTGAATAACACAGAACACCAAGTTGGATTTGAGAACAAAAAGGCAAAGATCTATAATGAATTAGGAAGGTTGATCGGTACTGGTGAACAAACAAAAGGTAACCTATTATATCTTGATGATATTAAGACCACTTGTTTATTGGCTAGAAATGAAGACATATGGTTGTGACATAAAAGGTTATTTCATGTGAATTTTGACAACATGGTTGGGATAAGAAATAAAAGGAAAGTAAGAGGCTTACCGAGCATGTCAAAACCCAACTATGTCATGTGTAAAAATTGTCAAAAGGTAAAATGACAAAGTCTAGTTTCAACAGAAAAACCTACACATCTAATGCTATTCTAGAATTAGTCCATGCTGACCTATGTGGACCAATGAGAACAAAGAGCTACTATGGTGATATATACTTCATTCTATTTGTTGATGAATATTCTAGAATGATGACTGTTATGTTCTTAAAAGAGAAATCAGAAGCATTTAAGATGTTTAAATGGTACAAATCTATAGTTAAAAAAAAAAGTAGAAAGGAACTAAAATGTCTAAGATGAGATAGAGGAGGATAATTTATTTCTGATGAATTCACTAACTTTTGTAATGAGCATGGAATTCAAAGACATGTTTCTGCACCAAGAACACCACAACAAAATGGAATTGCTGAAAGAAGGAACAAATCAATTGTTGATTGTGCCATAACACTAATGATTGAGAAAGGCATCACACAAACATTCTGGAGAGAAGCTGTCAGTACTGTTGTCTATACATTAAACCGAGTTCAATTGAAGAAAGACACCAATAAGAAACCTTATGATCTATGGTATGGATACACACCTAATGTAAGTTACTTTACAATTTTTGGAAGTCAATGTTATATTTTGAAAGATTATAGAAATGGAAATCTTGACTCCAAAGGTGATGAAGGAATATTTCTAGGTTATTCTACCAAAAGAAAAGCTTATAAATGTCTTAACAAATCCTCTAACAAAATCATTGAAAGTGCAAATGTCAAAGTGGATGAATTTATTGAGAAAAATGATGAGGAAAGCAGAAAGGAACCAAAAGACTACAACATATTTGTCTAGAGTGAAGAACCTAACACTCTGCTTGAGCAATAGTGTATTGTTACCGAGCGATAGAACAATGCACCCAAGCAAAAGGCTACAAACACCAAAAATTAGGAAATTTCTCTCAATGATGTACCGAGTGATGAAGATCAAAATGAAGGTCAAGATGATGATCAAAATTATGAAAAAAGATCTGAACCAGTACTTTCCAAGTATGTTAGATGACACCATCCACAGAACTAGATCATAGGAGACAAAAAGGTTGGAATGAGAATAAGAAGTAAGTCACTGAACACTAGACGTTTGATTTGTGATTTTGAGCCTAAATTTGTCAATAATGCACTTGAGAATCAAGAATGGGTCAGTACTATGAATGAAGAGATTGTGAAGATTGAGAAGAACAAAACATGGACATTAGTACCTAAACCAAATGACAAAAATGTCATTGGTACCAAATGGATATTCAACAACAAGCTGAATAAGAATGGAGAAGTCACAAGGAACAAAGAAAGATTGGTATGCAAGGGGTATGCACAACAAGAAGGTATTGACTATGGAGAAACCTTTGCACCCATTTCTAGGCTAGAAGGAGTAATAATTCTACCTACTTATGCTGCATTCAAAGGATTCAAAGTATACCAATGGATGTCAAATCTGCATTCCTAAATGGAATATTAGAAGAAGAAGTATACATTGAACAACTAGAAGGGTTTGTTGATCCTAAAAAGAGGAACATGGTTTATAGACTACACAAAGCCTTGTATGGATTGAAACAAGAACCAAGAGCATGGTATGAAAGACTTCACTCTTATCTCATAAGTATTGGATTTGTAAGAACAAGTGATAACAATAATATTTATTTAAAAGAAGACATTGATGATAACATTCTGATTGCTGAAATATTTGTTGATGATATCATATTTGGAGGTAATGATATGTTATGCAAATCATTTGCTGATGAAATGAGAAAAGAGTATGAGATGTCAATGTTTGGGGAGATCAAATTCTTTCTTCGTCTACAGATTCTACAACATGATGAAGGAATCTACACCACACAATCCAAATACATCAAGGAAGTTATGAAGATATTCAAGATGGAGGACTCCAAACCAGTTGGAACATCGATGGAAACCGAGTGCAAACTGACAAAGGAAGACAAGTCAACAGAGGTAAATCAGAACCTATATAGATAAATGATTGGAAAACTCATGTATGTTGTACATACTAGAACATATATAGCACATGCAGTTGGAATATTTGCAAGATTCTCTACTAATCCCAAGGAATCAAACATGACTGTTGTCAAAAGAATTCTGAGATATCTAAAGAATACTGAAGACTATGGCTTATGGTATAATAAAAAAGGAAAATTTGAGCTTCAAGTCTATACAGATGCTGATTGGGCTGGAAACATAGATGAAAGAAAGAGCACAAGAGGAGGAGAATTCTTTATGGGTGACAGACTTGCCACATGGATAAGTAAAAAGAAAGGATACATCTCTCAGTCCACTGCAGAAGCAGAATATGTGTCTGCTGCTACAAATTGATCTAACATTGCATGGATCAAGCAATTGCTAAAAGGTATGAATATGGAAATCCCTGAGCTAGTAATTATCTATTGTGATAATACAAGTGGTATCAACATTTCAAAGAACCCTATCATGCATGCAAAGACAAAGCATATTGCTATCAAGTATCATTACTTGAGGGAACAAGTTCAAGAGAAAGAGGTGATACTTGAATATGTTCAATCCAAAGAATAATTAGCAGACATATTCACAAAGCCATTGCCAAAAGATACATTTGAGTACCTAAGGAAGAGGCTAGAGGTCTGACCCTTGTCTACTGGTCACTAAGCTGACTAAGAGGCTGCATCAGCCTACACATTATCATAAGATCATTCATGTTAATGCAAGCAAAGAGATGGACTGCAATGACATATCAGTACACAGAAAGGTACTTATCTACACCAAACACCAGATAAATTATTAGCTACTAAAGAGTTGTACTACAGATGGATAGAATAATTTAATGATATATTTTTGTTTGGAATTGCTATCAAAGGGAGAGATGTACTCAATGAATATATCCATATGAAATATCTATCATGATAATCCCAAGGGAGAGAAGAAGAGATATCCATCAGGGAGAGGAACAGTCAAAGGGAGAGAAAGAATCAAAGAAACAACCATCCATCTAAGGGAGAGAATTGGAGAAATGTTAACACTGCATATCTATCCAGAAAAGGGAGAAGAGATTCTACAACAAATGGAGAGACAAAATCAAAAGTTTCTACATCTATCCAGTGAAGAGAATGAAGAATGAAGAAAGTACTCTGCAAGAATCAAATATAAGCTAGAAGAGCTTACCAAGAGTCAAATATTTGTATTGGTTATAGAAAAAATAGTTTGGGAAATATTGATGAACTACAACTGATATATTTCATATTGTGTTAGTAGTATGTTTCCATCAATGCCAAAGGGAGAGATTGATGAACTATAATTGATTGAATGTTTGAAGATGACAAGTTGATGATCACCGAGTTGTAGAAAGGAAATGCAAGACATTAAATCAGTTAATGTATTGTATTGTCATTAATGTCAACTTGATATGGTATGATTGCTCATACACATATTGTCACAACTCTTAAATATTTGAAGAGACAAAGTTTTTGTCATCGGTAATCATATACACCGAGTGACAGTAAACCCCGATGGACAATGAACCCCAAGCACAAAAGTTCATAGTGTTACCAAACAAATAGTGTCACCTGAGAAAGTGATACCCAAGCAAGCATTACCAAGATATCTATAGTTGTCACCAAACATAACTAAAGTTGATGCTTGAGCTATCTGTAGTAGTCACCGAGCACAATTGAAGTGTTGACCGATGGGAACTAAATTTAGAAAATGACAAAACAACTTAGCTGGAAGAGTTATATTTATAATTAACTGATTGTTTGCTTTATTTCTATCGATCAGTTAAAAGCTAAATATAAGAAGGATATTTAAAGCATGTTTTATTCCAGAAAACAAAGAGAGATTTATAGAAAAAAAGTAAAGAAAGCATGACGATTTTTACGGACCAAGAAGTGATCAACGAAGAAAACAAGAAGAATGAACAGTGAAATCATGTCTATATAAAGAGACAAGTAATAATTATGAAAAGAGGGATGCTGAGAATAATTATGGTGAAGATAGAATTATTCATGTAGATATGATCATATAGGCTAAGGAACAGAGCCAAGAATTCCGTAGACACTGAGAAACATAGAAGCAACAACATTCACCGAGCAGAAAGAACAAGAAGGGGAGCAAAGGAATTGGAGAGAACATTGATCAAAAGAGGTATTATGGACTTAAAATAGATATGCACATCTATAAAATTGAGTTGTATTTATGAACATATCATTTACTGTTTTAGTTTAACCATTGGATCAGAAAATCTCTTAACCGAGTGGGATTTAATCATCCTTAATATATTGAGATACATCCTAAGGAGTATCAAAAGGTTTTCATGTTGAAAACATAGTGAGTGCTAGGTCAAGTGATAAACTGTTAGTTTTAAATCATCTAACAAGGTCGCACTTAACAATGTGTTTGTAACCTTTAACAGGGTTGGCTCCTCACCGAGCTCACTTCAAAAGAGTGAAAATTTTGGGTTACCGGTCCCAAGTGGTTTTTTCCTTAACAGGGTTTCCGCGTTAAAAATCCATGTGTCAAATATGTATATGGTTCATTGCTTTGATGTTTTTCTTTACACATTACTAAAACATGATTGATCAGTATACACTAAGTTTATTTATTGATATCCAGTAAAGGTTAAGAAAAAATAGATTGCTATTCGACAAAGCTTAAGGAAAGGATAAATAGTATAAACATCGAGCAGTATATATATGTTAGATTCACACAAGGCATACATCTTGTAGGACTAAAGATAACTAGAGGTTTTATGTTTGTGGTATAAATTTTTGGTTGGATTATTGGATTAATTTTTGAGGCCACTGATTCACCCCCCCTCTCAGTTATTCTAACAATACGACTCTTTTTTGGGCACATTTTTTAGGGTGGCAAAAAAACCCTATTTTTATTTTTTATTTTTAAAAAACTTTTCAAAAATTTTGTTGGGTGGTTCGTACCCCATCCACCTACCCGTAGGCAGGTGGTGGGGCCTCCCCCCACATGGTGGCCAATGCCCGCATGACAAGGAGCACATGACAAGGCTTGCACGTTAGGCCCAGTATGACAACCAAGGCCATGCACAGGTCCCTGCCCACCGTGTCGCCAAGGCTTCGACCTTTTTTATTTATTTTAGTATATATATTTTTTCTTAAAAAAACATTATTTTATCATTTTTTCAAAAAAATATTTCTTGGTACCTTTGCCATGTCACCGCTTCGTCAGCCTGCTCCGTCAACTTCCCCAATTTGGTCAAACTTTTAGCAGTTCCACCAGATTTAGCGACATCGCTATATTTAGTGGAGCTCCACCAGATTTAATAGATATTTTTGGGGTTTTCCTTGTTTTGGAGCAGTCATCAGTTTTTTGCTCGTATCTTGAGAAAATAGAGGCATTTTTGGCCAAATGAGATATCGTCAAAAAGCTGGTGTCGAGCCTAATCTGATTTTGTAGGTTTGGTTTTATGATATTTTTGTTTTGCATGGTTTTTTTCTAGTCAAAGCCAAGGTTCCTTTTTGCACTCTAGGAGCCATATCTTGCTCATCTGGGCTCCATTTTTGACTTCCGCACATCATTGGAAAGCTAGTTCTATTTTTTCATTTGGTATGGGTCTCATTTCCAGAATCTTCTCCATGTATGTTTTATTCATTTTTTTTTTTTTTTTTGCAATCTGGTGGATATCTTGGATGTTTTAGGTCATGGGATTGTTCTCCTTGCATGGGATGACTACTTTTTAGTTGTTACTTACGCTCTCACAACTTTTTTTCATTCATGAGCATTATAGACATCTATTTCTGTAGCATTTTTTTTTGCAAATGCACTAAGATAAAGTGTCACTTGTTGCATGCTTGGGATCTTGCACATTTTGTGCCTGTTTGTACTCGCACTACATCATAAAGTGTCATGGGGGGGGGGGGGGGGGGGGTTGATATACCTTTTTAAGTGTGTTTGTCATGCCCAAAACTAGGGCAAAACACACATACAATTTTTTTTTTTTATACACAAGAGCAAACCACAAATAGTGGTGCATTGGAAGTAATGTATTAACACAGTAAGGGTTGTCTTTGAAGTCATTTAGTTTTCTATCCATAGTTACAACTTATTTGATAAATTCTAGACCCCAATTACTTTCAACAATTAACTACTAGATAGAAATTCAATAACAGAACCAAATCTAAACCTTATTCCCCTAACAATAATTCAACCTTGTTATACAATTTTCCAAAACTAAAATCCTTATATTTCTTGATAATTATTAAATTGATCTCATCTGGAAAATTTACATAGATCTCTAACCTTTCAACGCGCATAGGCAACATACTTAAATTAGCTGACATTACATCTATCTAAGTTTCTCACATAGAACTACATCTGTAATTCAATACTAACTATACAATA
>MU227372.1:1865387-1902701 GCA_018584345.1 Thuja plicata | reverse complement strand
CAACAAATATTTCAGCAATCAAAATGTTAGCATCAATATCTTCCTTCAAATAAAGATTACTGTTTTCACTAGTTCTTACAAATCCAATACTTATGAGATAGGAATGAAGTCTTTCATACCAGGCTCTTTGTGCTTGTTTCAATCCATACAAGGCTTTGTGTAGTCTACATACCATTTTCCTCTTATCTGGATCAACAAACCCTTCTGGTTGCTCAATGTATACCTCTTCCTCAAGTATTCCATTTAGGAATGCAAACTTGACATCCATCTGGTATACCTTGAAACCTTTAAATGTAGCATAAGCAAGTAATATTCTCACTCCTAGCCTAGAAATGGGTGCAAAGGTTTCTCCATAGTCAATCCCTTCTTCTTGTGCATACCCCTTGCATACTAGTCTTGCTTTGTTTCTAGTGACTTCTCCATTCTCATTCAACTTTTTTTAGAATATCCATTTGGTACTGATGACATTCTTGTCATCTAGTCTTGGTACAAGTGTCCATGTCTTTTTTTTCTCAATCTACTCAATTTTTTCATTCATAGCACTAATCCATTCTTCATTATCAAGTGCAACATTGACAAATTTTGGCTTAAAATCACAAATTAGACATCTTGTGTTTATAGACTTACTTCTGGTTCTCATACCAGCCTTCTTGTCTCCTATGATCTGGTTCTGTGGATGGTTCCTTCTGACATACTTGGTAAGTATAGGTTCAATTCTTTGTCTATCATCTTGATCATCATTTTGTCCTTCATTATGATCTCCATCACTTGGTACATTATCTTGAGCAATATTCCATTTTTCAGAATTTGCAGCCTGATGCTCGGTTGCAATATTCTGTTGCTTAGGAGCTATACATTGTTGTTCTAGTAGAGTGTCAGGTTCTTCATTGTAAAAAAACCTATTTTAGTCCTCTGGTTCTTTTGTGCTTTCCTTTTCATTCTTCTCTGCAAATTCATCTATCTTTACATTTCACTTTCAACAATTTTGTTAGAGGCTTTATTGAGAAATTTATAAGCCTTGCTCTTGGTGGAATACTCTAGAAAGATACCTTCATCACTTTTGGAGTCAATCTTTCCATTTCTATCATCTTTTGAGATATAACATTGAATACCAAATATCTTGAAGTAACTTACATTAGGTGTGTGACCATACGATAGCTCATAGGGTATCTTCTTGGTGTCTTTCTTCAATTGTACCCTGTTCAATATGTAAACAATAGTATTGACAGCTTCCCTCTAGAAGATTTGGGTGATTCCTTTCTCTATCATTAGTGTCCTTGCACAATCAACAATGGATATGTTCCTTCTTTCACCAATTCCATTTTTCTGTGGTGTTCTCGGTGTAGAGACCTGTCTTTTGATTCCATGCTCATTGCAAAAGTTAGTGAATTCATCTGAAATAAATTCCCCTCCTCTATCTGATCTTAATCATTTAAATTCCTTACCACTTTGTTTTTCTACCATTTCTTTGTACCATTTAAACATCTTGAATGCTTCTGATTTATCTTTTAGAAACATAACTGTCATCATTCTAGAGTAATCATTAACACAGAGAATGAAATATCTATCACCATAGTAACTCTTTGTCCTCATGGGTCCACATATATAAGTATGGACTAATTCTAGAATAACATTAGATGTATGGGTTTTTCTTTTGAAGCTATACTTTGTCATCTTACCTTTTTGACAATTTTTGCACATGATATTGTCTGGCTTTGACATCCTCGGTAAGCCTCTTACATTTCTCTTTTTGCTTATCTTTATCATGTTGTCAAAATTTACATGGCACAATATTTTATGCCACAACCATATGTCTTCATTTCTAGCCATTAAGAAAGTGGTGTCAATATCATTCAGATAGAATAAGTTACCTTTGGTCTTTTCACCAGTTCCAATCAATCTTCCTGATTCATTGAAGATCTTTGCCTTCTTATTCTCAAATGCTACTCGGTGACCTAATTTATTCAGCTGAGAAACACTCAATAGATTATAATTCAATCCTTTCACCCAATAAGCATTTTCACATTTTATCAGGTTATTCAACATTCTAGTTCCTTTACCTTCAACTGGACAAGGTGTGCCATTACCCATTCTTACTGTACCACCATTATAATAATCAAAAGTATTAAAATTTTCTATGTCACCAGTCATGTGGTGAGTGCAGCCACTATCTATGATCTAGATATCATTCTTGCTAACTTTAGATATGACTACAATTTCTACATACCTTTCATCTTCATCTGAATCATCTTTTACTACCACAAACACCATCTTGATGACTTCATCAGATTCGGTGTTAGTATCTTCATCTTTGTATGTAGCTAGGTAACTGTCCTTCTTTCCTTTGTCCTTGTAGTCTCAGGTATCTCTTCTTTCTGATTGTCGATTGCTTTGTAATCTCGGTTATCACCTCTTTCAAACTTCTTTTCAAATGATCTATCATTACTTATGTCATCTTTTCTTCTATTAGGACATCTTGCAGCAAAGTGTCCAATCTTTTTACAATTAAAACATACAAGTGGTAATTTACCTTTGTATTTACCTTTGCCTCTCTGCATTCTTCTAGCCATAAGTGCTTCAATTTCATCAAGATCTTCTTCTTCACTTTCACTTTCACTATCTTTTCTCATAGTGTGTTTATGACTTGATTTACTTATTCTCAAAGAAGATTTGAATGCAAATTCTATGTTTGGTAAGACACTATTATAAAAGTTATTTGTCTCAAATGAAATCAGTCTTCCAATCAAACTATCTAGAGTAACATTGTTATTTTCTACTGCTCTCATTTCTTGTATGGAAGATACTCTAATAGAATAAGTAGGCAGTAAGGTTCTTATAATTTTACTTACCACTGTCTCTTCATCTAGTACACCTTTGACTCCTTGGATAGCATTGACTACCTCTTTGATTCTTGTGTTGTACTGTGTGATGTTTTCACCTTCTTTCATTCTGAGATCATCAAACTTTCCTCTAAGGATTTTTGTCTTGGCTCTCAGAACATTTATATCACCACCATGTACAAGCTTCAATTTATCCCACATCTGCTTTGAATTTTTGCATGTTTTGACATCTTCAAATTCAAGATCGGAGAGTGAGGAAGCAAGCTCTATTATCATGTAGTTGTGCTCATGTTTTTCTCTCATTTGTTCAAATGTGAGTGCTCCTATGGGCAACACATATTCAGTATCTAAGTATTGAGTAACATCATTTCCAATACCTGATAAGTGGAGTCTTATCCTCATTTTCCATGAAGCAAAGTTGTCTTTGTTCAACTTGGGCACATCTCGTCTGTTCATCTTGTGATCTTTAGCTTGAGGTGTTAAAATCCATTTCTAAGCACACAAGCTCTGATACCAATTGTTAGAATAAATGAGAGGGGGGGGGTTAATCAGTGGCCTAAAAAAATAATCCTTAAATGAAACCAAAAACTTATTACCACATTTATAAGCCTCTAGTTATCTTGATTCCTACAAAATGATTTCCTTGAAATATTAATAACAAATAAATACTGCTTGGATTACTCTTTCAAACCTTATTCATACTTTTACCGATTAGCTATCTTTCTATTTACCAAAATATAGTAAATAAATAGTGTATATTGATCAATCCAGATTTACTTATGTGGAATTCAAAACAATAAAGTAATGACTCATAAACACATTGACACATGAATTTTTAACATGGAAACCCTGTTAAGGGAAAAACCACTGGGACCGGTAACCCAAATTTTCACTCTTTTGAAGTGAGCTCAGTGAAGAGCCAACCCTATTAAAGGTTACAAACACACTGTTAGGTGTGACCTTGTTAGAGGATTTAAATGAATAGTTTGTCACTTATTATCTAGCATCTAATGCTACCATCCTTAATCAAACACTCACTTGGCCTGTCAATAGGTATTGGGCATATCCAATGCTACTTTGTATGATCAAACTTTTTGATACTCTTTGGGATGTATCTCAATTAGAAAAGACTTTAAAGTCCTAATTTTTTAAGAGACTTGATGCTTCAATGGTTAAATTGAAACAGTAAGTTGATCTATTCACATGTACAACTAGAATTATAGATTTATAGATCTATTGTAAGTACATTACCTTTCTGATCAATGTACATCCAGAAGGTTTAATATATAAAAAAGATAAGGGTCTCCTTTAGGTGTAATGGGGTTAAAATTTAAATAGGCCCAATTAATATCTATACATGTGTCAGAATAAGGTTTTTGGTTCACAAATTCAGGGATTTTGTCTTCACTTTGGAAGGTTGGTGTGAAGTCTAAGGTTCCCAAATCATCATCTTAAAGAGTTGATGGTGTTCTTATTTGTATAGGAGAAATAATTGAAGGAGTTGGAAATGGAATATTAATAGTATTGAAATAATTATGATCCTTATGTGCTAAGGTAAGATTTGTAGAAGGGAGCACATCAAGGATATTATCCTCTTGAGGATTTTTGTTATATCTGTATGGTAATGCATGATAATAGGGTTGTATAACACCTTGTATAGGAATCACTGACATTTTTTGAGGGTATCTTCAATGGTATTAATGTGATTAGGTTCTTTAATCTTAAAATATTCATTTGAAAGAGAGAGCATCAAGGATATCATCCTCTACTTTTAAGGTACTTTTAGGAGAAGGAAATACATAACTCATTAGTGCTTCATCTCTAGATGGAAGATGAATGGAATAGATAGGAGGGGAAGTGTCATTAAGGGAATTTTCAATCATATCATCCCCTTCCACCATAAAATCATCCTCTTGCATAAAGGTACTCTCATAGGGTAGATTCACATCAAGAGAATAATCAAAATTATTGTCTAATGGTTCATCCCAAAGAGGGAGGCCATTAAGAAGAGTTTTAAAATTATGTTTTTGCATCAATATATCCTCATGAGGGAGAGAATATTTGGGAGAGGAATAATTTAGATGTTCAGAAAGGGGATTGTTGTAAACCCTATATCCTTCTATCACATTAATTAACTTTTGACAAAAGGAGAGTCATCAAGGACTTCATCCATCATATCAAAATCTTTGCTACTAAATGGATCATAAAAAACAATAAACCTTTGGACAAGGAAATCAAAATTTATGTAATAAAACAAGCTAATATTATGAAACAAAGCATAAAAGGGACTAATCTAAATACACAACAGTGCATGAAATATTTTTAGATTTTTATTGTTTTTAACATGTAAATGCAAAAATGAATCTATAAATAATCTGTAATTTTTATATCTTTTTTGAATAATGAATGCAAAAATAAAATCAAATGCATAAAATGTAACAATGAAATACATAGAAATCAAATATAAACACAAAATCAAATGAAAAATGCAATAATGTTGGTCTTTATAATTGATAAACATACATATGCACGATCTAACTATCCAAAACAAAAGGTATAATACATGAAAGAGATGGGTTCACCAAAGCGTATAATATGAAAAAGGGGATCACAATTTTTTTTTTTCCCCAATTCATAAGGCACATTGGAATGAAAAAACCACCTCAAGACAAATATGATTGACACCACTTGGTAGGAAACATGCCAATGCAATATCAATGTCTTTGAGGTTTTTATTCCTTTTGTTGCTTAGAATTGAAAAATAGATAGATAAGACAAATAATCAAACTAGGAAGTGACTTAATTGAACTGAAAAGTAGATATAGAGAGAAATTATAGAGGATTTGAGTGCACATGGAAATGGAAGAGGAATTATGTTGATTCAGTTATGATTTTATGATAGTCAGGATCCTGCAGGTACCTATAAATGTAGATCTGGGACTTGAAGACTGTAAACTGCCTCCATGCTGAATCTAAGCTGGATCTGAAGGGTATAGGGTAGGAAAGTTCCCTATACCTATTTATAGAGCAAGAAAGTTCCCTATACTTGAGTACAAAATGACAATGGCTTTTTGTACCTGGTATTTTTAACTGAATTTTCCAAGGATCTTCTAACAGTTTTTGATCTTTCTGTATTTCATCTGACAGCTATGTCACCTATTATTGCACATAGAAAAATGGGGAAGAAGGTTTCCTAAAGGGGATTTACTTGGTGAAATCATTATTTAGGAATCAAACTTGAAATTACAATGAAATTTCATAAGCAAAGATAAAATAGAAGCGAGATCTAAATTGTAAATCACCTTATACCTTGATGGTGCAATGCTTCTTTGTATATGATCACAAATATTAATGAAATAGCTTGAACTCCACAAAATATGAAAAGGAAATCATCAAAGATAAGCCTTGGATGATGGAATGTTGTAGTTTTCCACAATGCTTGATGAAGAAGAAAGAATGCTTTGAAGACTTGGATGCTCAATTGTAGAAGAGATCTTGTATTTTGATTGCTTTATTAATTATGAATCCTTGAAAATTTTATATTAAATGATTTCACTTGATAATGGATAGAAAAATGAGGATATATAGTGGGTTTTTATACTCAACCCATCATTTTAGAGGTTAAAACTCAGGCAAGCCGACCATAGGATCAAATTTCCCAAAAATACAATGACATAGGGCACCAGGCCAATTTTGGGCCTAATTTCTTGGGGACATAATTTCATTGGTGCCATGTCCTAGGAAACATCCTATAACCACCAATAAGGGCTCAACTTTGGATTGCGGGTCCCAGAAAGTCAACAAGTGTAGGAATTTTAGGTATAACTTATTTTGAGACCTGAATAGGTCACATAGCCCAAAAACAAGGATATAGAGCCTAGGTGATGAATTGAATTATTTGATTGGAGGAAAAATAGAGGATTACACTTGGAAACAAGTGCTAACCTTGAGTTTTGAAGAAATTAAATCAATACAAGACTTAAAAAATTAATATGAAGGTCCAATGAGCATTAGGAGAGCATGAAATAAATGTGGGAACTCGTACATACTAAAATGAGCACCAAATTAAGGTTGATTACTTTTTAGGTTGGTACAAGTTTACTGACTCTAACTATCATTTCATGATTATGTATTACATAACCATATCTTATATTAAATATAATTATAATGTAATCTTTCCTAATCTACAATTAAAATGTATGTCATTACAATTATATCATTCTCCTCCAAGGGGATAATCAATACAATAAGTGAAAAATTAGTATATGAGATGATGAAATATAAAAATGAAGGTCTCTAAGCATAAAAAATGAAGGTATTAGAACAAGGGTCCAACTAAACATCACAAACAATCCATTGAACCTTGATGGAGGAATGATCATAACCAACTGACCATGTGGAACCCTAAGCTACACCCCATTATGCTAAGGAGTTAGACACAAGGCCCCACACATAATCAATCCAAAGCACAAAAAAAGATGTGGTCAACCTCAAATACATCAAGAAAATATAAGAATACACAAAACAAGGTAAATACTACCAGAGGAAAAGTATAAACCAATGGAAAAGACTTTAGGATACATTTAGGAAGACTGTCATCACATAGCCCTCCATCTTGGGTTATCTAGGTCACATCTCCAAACGTTGACCCCCAACTGAGAAATTGTGTGGAACCAAATAATCCTTTCATGAGGACAAGGAATTTTGATCATTCTAGTCTCCATAAGCATCACCAAAATCTCATCCTTAGCCTTTATAAGAACTCAATGCATGGGTGAGGCAACATTATTATCTTGATTAATGTGTTTACCCTAGTTCATTTTATTAGGTTATCACTTGATTAAAAAACTCTTCAATAGGTTATCCTGGCAGCCACTTGGGGCCTTGATCCCCATTGAGATCAACTCCCCCTACTATGCACCTAAAACCCCATTCTTAATGCTAAAAAAACACTTGAGCATCAATAGATAAAATACATATGAAACATAATAACCATGATTCCAAACAAAAGTAGAATCAGTTGAAACTAGTTTAGGAAACTTATACATTGCCTCTCACATGGGCAAGCCCTAAACCCTCAACTAGGAAGCATAAATGATTACAATCAACACAATATAATCATAATGAATATTAATCTCATTAATCAAACATAATCGTATCCCCATAGACCAATCAGACTGATAAAATAGGGTATAACTAGACACATATGCCTATGGTATGCTTCTAAACCCTAAAAAATTTCCAAACCATGATAAAAAAACATTCAACAAAACTATTTAGGCATGCTACATAATTTCTATATTGTGCAACACAATTTCATATTTCTACAATGTAATTGTACTTTTCTGCAACACAATTGCAATTTAAACGATGTAATTGCCTGGTAAAAATTAAGCAATTTGACGCAATTGACTGTTAGGATAAATGTGCAAAATTAGGCATTCATTGATACCTAGAAATGAAACCAGGATGAGACCTAGTTGATATATCATTGTTTAATTTCCATAAACTCAATCAATATAAACCCTATACCTCAAAAAAATCAATAATAGAATACCCAAAACAAATTAAAAGGAAACTAGGAAAATACTTAGTAAAATGTATTCAAAATAACATATACTTTCAGATATCTTATGAAACCAAAAGTACAGATACATTGAAACATTAAACATCAAATACATTTTAGTTTCCATAAAACAAACAATATAAATGAAGGAATAAATCCCTACCTTGGGTGCTACAACGAATAGTCCAAGAGAAGAAAGCAATAAAGGAAGAAGCAACCTACAATTCAATATATAAGCAATCAAACTTCACACATCCTCCAAAAAATCCCCCAAATAAAAATAAATACAATTCAAAGCAAAGATTTCCCTCCAACACAATGAAAAAGGTCTCTCAACAATCAACTCTCCCAAATCCACAAAACAATGAAAGATCTCACTAAAAAATATTCTTCACAACTTTCAAATTTTCTCCCTCTCAAAAACTCTGGCATGATCCCCAAAATGAAAATAAAAAATTCAAAAAGCCTTCCAAAGGAGTTATACAAGAATGCAACCAATTCCCACCAAAATATAAATTAAAACAAAGGTTTATAATTAACAAAACATATAATACTCTCAACCATATATTCATCCATTTATAAAAAAAATTTATTTAATAATACACACCCACTTATAAAATAAAATCCATCTAATATTAAATAAAATAATTAAATATATACAAACACACACACACACACAATGTGTGTGTGTGTGTGTGTGTGTGTGTGTGTGTGTGTTAATATTAATCTGAGATATAAATCAAAAGGGAAAACAATATTTAAAAATATTTGTAATTACTAGCATGATCTTATAAAATAAAATTAAAATAATACATACATCCTAAAACATTTTTAAATAAATAAAATTACTTCAAATTAGATAGATCACTAAGAACCATTAAACCATTTAGATTGCACTCTCAAATGAAACCATACATATTCAGGTAATTAGGAGTTTTCACCATGAAAATATGAAAAGGTATCTCAATTTCATAATCATTCCTCAAATAGAATGAGGACAAGGCTAGGTTCAATTTGTTCCTTAATGCTACTACCATCGAGGAATGTAAAGGCATACTCAGACCTATGAAGCTAGGCGGAACTAATGCCTAGTACCTGCATATCACATGCACATGAAGAACCATATTGCGTATACATATATAATATATCATACATGTAGCATGAAAAGGGAAGCAATGAAAATAAGGTAGATCACCTCTCCTTTTCAAGATTCCACACTCAGAAGGAAGATGCCTCAATAGGCTCAAGTTGTGAATCAAGCAGAAAATGGGACAAGCATCCTTCAATAACTATATAATTTTGAAATTGGAAATGATAATAAGGATGGAAATGAATATTAGGAAAGATTTGAATGTATCTAGAAACAAAATAGGAAATATGCTACTTTAGATCTAAATACAAATAGACAGAGTCTTGAAAGTACCTATAACAAATTTTCTAAGATCTCAACACTGTAACCTATTGACCCACCAAATTTGAGCTTGTTATGGAGGGTATACAGTGGCTAATCCAATCTATACCTAGGTATAGAACAACTAAGTCATTCTATACTTGAGGTTTCTGCCTGAAACTTTCAGGGATGCTCCAACTATTTCCAATTTGCCCAGAAAAGTTCTTACAACTCTATATCATATTCCTACACACACTAAAATGGAGAAAAGGTTGGTTAAAATATGTTTTCCTTGGTCAGATCCTTGTTTAGGAATAAAACTTGAAAATGAAAGGAATTTGCATAAAGGAGAGTATGCAAAAAGGTAAATATTTGATTCACCTTGCTTAAACCCTCATGGACGGATATTGGAATCACTCATACCCATGATGATGCTTGAATGTGCTTTGAATCAAGGAGCTGAAATTTATTTGTAGAATATGAATCAAGGATGCCCTCAAAAATGCATGGATTTATGAATTCCACTCCTAGATCTTTGATGTAGATATTCTTGATAATCACTTGCAATGAAGGAGAGATGAATGCAGATGGAAGGATGGATCTTATTGCTTAATTAAGAATTCATCTACTTGGCCATCATGGGAGAGAAAATTTATTCAATAGAGAAGATTGCCTTGAATGAATTGAATAATCTAGATCTTGGATTCTTTCCTTCAAATCTTGAATCCAATTGCTCAATTTCTCTTTATCACTTGATTTCCATTGAAAACTTGATTGTAAATTTTTGAACATAATCATTTATTACAAAATGAGGAGAGATAGGGTGTTTTTATACTTCATCCATCATTTTGATATTAAAAATTTATTTAGGATGGCCAATGGATCTTTTTTTCCATTAACATCCTGACATAGGGTTTCAAGCAAAATCTAGGCCGAAATCCAAGGGTACAGAATGGCTGAGTCGATCTATACCTAGGATTTTGATCCCACACTTGAACTAGGTGTCGAGATGGTGGAGAAGAAGCATGAAAAGATGAATTAGGTTTCCAAGATCAAGCATAATAGACATATAATATTGAAATCACTAAAATGGGTCCCAATAGAGCATCCAATTATGGGTTCTAACTTTTTAGGATGACACATTTAGCCCCCAATTTAGCGTGAGTATGAGACAAACTCACGATTGTGGTATAGTAGATCAATGCATAAGAATAACCTTATCAAGGCCAAGGCGATAGAGAAATAGAAATCCCCCAAGTGACTTAAGTATTCATCAAATCCAAAACCAAGATAAAAGAGGCATCACTCAAAAGAGAGAGAGAAGAGAGAGAAAGAAGCATGACCACTAGCCTAGTAAGGTATTTCCTTACTATAAATCATGTAAAGAGAAAGAATTGCTGAAAAATATGGCATTGATAGTCTAGCAAGATGTTTTATGCTATTCAACCCATCAAAAGAAAGGGACTAATACTTAAGGAAAGCATTGTCTCCATTAATGGATTCTTTAAATAATGCACAGGGGCATGATAACTAAAAGATGAACATAAGGAAAGCATTGTCTCCTTAGCCATATACATAAGAGATATTACATTAAATAATTATGTATGTGAAAAATGTGAAATAAGGATTAGAGTGTATGCCTACACATTAAAGTAATTGATAATGCCTCAATGAGAGAAATTACTTTACCAGAGCATACATACGCCCACAAGAGATGTTTCCACTATGAGATTCCCCCAAGAAAGGACAAACCAAGGGAAATGAATACATGACAAAAGAGAGCACAAAATGTATCTACTAACTTAGGGGTCAGTAAGATCATATGATAACTCATGTCTATCTGAGTTAAATCAAAATGAGATATCATCATTCCCCAAATGTAGTAGAACTAAAAAAACAAAGGAAGAATGTCATGTAAGAGTTACAAAGAAGTCTTTTCGACCTGCATCATAGAGACCAAAAAGTATAGGTAGCTACCATTTTGCATCATCCTTAATCATACAACACAAATGCACATTTATGAATAGCGACACATACATGACATAACATGTAACAAAATATAGAAGAAATGAGATACAAATAACATAATATTATAATGGGTTGATTCCTTTATAACCTTGTTCCAATTAAGCAACAAGGGTCATCTAAATAAATCTAAACAAAACATATAACAAGCAACACCTCACAAGAGAAAAAAATTACAACAAGAAAAATCAAAGAAATCAACATGCAAGAGGAGCTAGTCAAGCATATCATTTGCCCCCATCTTGGTATGTACTCTTTATGAAAGGTAGGAAACACACAAGAGGAGAAACATCAAACATGATAGATGGAACAAAATCTAGTTCCAAACAACAACCATGTTTTGAAGTGGGTCACTTTGTTCGTCACTAAGACTAAGAGATAATTATTTTGAAAACATAGATGGTAAATCATGATTAACATTTGTACTATCCTACAAAGCTACTAACCATAATTGGATGATCTATTAGGCCCCATTTTGGTGATTTCAAGATCAAATGTCTATTATACTTGATCCTGCCAACCTGATTCCTCTTTTCCCACTTCTTCTCTACCATCCTGCTACCCAGTTTGAATCTGGGATCAAAATCCTAGGTATATATCTATATCCTTGGATCCAAATTTGGCCCAGATCCCTTATTGGGGTGTTAATGGAAAAACAATCTGGTGGTTGGCGTAGATCAATTTTGAATCCTGAAATGATGGATGATGTATAAAAACACCCTATTTCTCCTCATTTTGTAACCAAGAACAATACTCAAGAATTTTCAATCCATTTTCAAAGAGAAATCAAGCAATCAAGAGTAATTGAGCAATTTGATTCAAGATTTGAAGGAAATCACCCAACATCTAGTTTCCCCAATTCATTGTGTAGACACCTAAATTTGATTGACAAATTCAATTAAATTTAGTTCTCTCCTATGCATTATTAATTAAAGAATTAATCATTATTTAATTAATTTATGTCAACCTCCTAGCTTAATTAATTTAATTAATTAGCTATAGTCCAATTAATCTAATGGTAACCCACAACCATTTAATTAATTAAATCCCCTTCCTTTATTAATTTAAATGAATACCTTTATCTCTTTAAATTCATTCATAAATCCCTCTTTATCCCACTTGTCATTAAATAAATCCCATTTAATCAATTTGAGCACATGGCTCCTAACTTTAACCTTTAAACTAACCTTGCTTAACCAACTAACCCATGGTTCCAACTCAACCCAACCCATTCACACATACTAATATTTCTCAAATATTTAATCAACCCTGATTAACTAATTAACCCCTCCACTCATTCTCTCTCTTCCCATCACATCCTCCTAATCCTCCCACTTGTCCTCTAATCCAAACATAATCAATCCCTAAACATTTTCACAATCATAATCCAAGGATTAAGAAATCCTAACCCTCTCCCAAGTCAACCCTCATGTCACATCCCTCAAATCCCCAACCATATGCATTTAAGTCTTCCTTAAATTCTCTTACATCCCTCTTACACACTCCATCCGTCTCTTACATATTTGTCCCCTCTCACATCTCCCAAAATTGTCACATTTTCATATTCTTCCAAACCTCTCTCTTTGTGACACTTGTCACAATGAGAGGCATTTGAGAAAGCACAATCCATGTGCTCTCTCTCAAATGCATCTCCACCCTTCCTCAAGTTTGCATCTTGGCCCTTCATTTCTCCCTCTGTTTGCCTATAAATTGACCCCGCATTTCTTTCAATCTTATCCACCATTGAAGCAAAGTTATCCTTCCCTTTTGAAGAACAAAATCCATCACTATAACCTCATAATGCTAAAATTCTTCCAAAATCCTTCCTTTTGAAGCTTGAGCACACATGAGCACACATCCAAAACATCTTGGACAACATCTATTCAACAAAGAAGACTATTACTTGAGGGTATACAAGGTTTGCATTCTCTTAAGCTTTTGGTATTTGTTTTCATTTGAGTCTAATCCTATATGTTGTAATTGATTAGTTTTGTTGAATGTTTAGTTTGATTTATATTCCTTAAAAAAATAGTTTTTATTGCATACATTTTGGCACGCCTGGTGGGACCCACTTCACGGGTCATTTATTTTATTTTCTCATCTTTGTCTTGCAAAGAGCTAACCCAAACTAATATTTTGCATTTTAACTGGCTTTTGTGCAAGATTTTTGCTGTTTACAGGTTGTAGGAGGAAGAATAGGTGGTGGCATTCCCGCAAATCCTCTCATTTTTCATACAACATCACAATTTTAACCTCGCAAGATCATGGGAATTTTTTGCGGGAATGTGTAGGGTCGGCAGGATCGCAAACCCGTAGACTGTTTCTACCTCGCAGGCCGAGAGCAGAAATTAGAAATCCCTTCCATCTGTCTTTTTTTCTTTAATTTCATCAACTTGGCAAGAATGCAGTTTAACTATGCGGGAACACCGAATGACAAGTTGTAAGCCATAAGGTAGTTATTTCTATTACAAATTTTAAATTTACAAAGTCAACTGCCTGCGGGATCACTATTTGACCTAACGAGAATGTGGTTGGACCTTGCAGGATTGACGATCGACTCTACGAGATCGTGGTTTTACCGAATTATCTTATTATTTTCTGCATGTGTGCAGGATCGACTGTATGGAATGTGAGATTGATACTTTAATTTACCAATTAAAAATAACTCACTCATTTTAATTGGCTAAATTTAAATAAACCCACATCTACTTTAGTGCACTAAAATGAACAAAGGTTAAAAAGAACCCCTCAAATCAAACACTTCAATTTGGGATTTAAAAAAAAACAAATCTCCACACTTGAGTGCCTAAAGAAAAAATAAACAAAGCAAAAAAACACTTCAATTTGGGTACAAAACAAACTCACACAATCTTGAATGCTAAGGTGAAAAAGAACATATCCTTTCAAGCAAAATTTTAAAGCATTTTCCAAAGAAACTTGTATGTTAATCATTAATGTTTGATGTTCTAGATAGAAATCACTTAATTAATTAATTGTCAATTTGGAAAGAATGGGTGCTTGGTGTGTTTGAAGGAGTGTTTTTCAACACTACCTTAGAGCTATTTCATTTTCATTTGCAAACCTTGGTAATCTAAGTGATGCACTAGAAGTAGCTTATATCCGTATCCTCTCCCCTTGTCTTCGCAGATCTTGGTTGACGAAAAAGATTAAGTTTCTTGTTTTTCTTCTAGAGAGGCCTATCTAAAGGGCATGTTTCCCCTTTAGAGGAAGACCTTAAACTAGTAATCCCTTCGATCGGTATAGAAATAAGACATTGAACAAAGGCTTGTATTACATCCCACCAAGGTTGGGCGAGGCATGTTGATGGTAGTGCATACTAGGTGAATCATCCCTAGCATATCGACATGGTCAACTAGGCTCTTAAGTGAGTCACACACATATAAAATGATTGGGGAGATGCCAAGAAATGTTACTAAAAGCCATTAAAACTAGAAAGCCTACCCAATTTACCCACCAAAAAATTGATAATATTTGTGCAAGGAGGATAGTAACCTCCCCAAGATCACTTGCACATTCATGCCACCTTGAGAATTTGGAGTTGAATAATATGACATCATGACTAGAGCCATTGCGTGCTTGGTGGTGGTCCTATTCTGATAAGCTCTCGTGTGTGTGCCTATGTTTGTGAGCACAAATTTCCTAAGTTGAGCTGATTCCTTAGGGTAGAACTTGCTTGTGTGTGTCTTCGATGTCACTAAACCTGTGAAACATTTTTCAGAACATACACACCCGAAACATTCCAAGTCTTTTGCCAAAAGAGATCAAATATGTATTGTTCTTGCAAGGTTGCTTTGTCCCTCAAAAAAAATTCTTGCTCACTTGTTCCAAAAATGCAATCATTGTTCCAAAAGAGAAACCAAGGTAAACTTACTGTAGTCACTTCCTAGTTCCTAACAGTTATCCCATCATCAAACCAGTGCACATGTCAGATTCCAGAAAACACAAGAAAGTCAAGACTCAATTACCTCCTATATATAGAGAGAAAAGGATCACCGCTTGAGAGGATAACAAATACCAACACATCATTGACTCCACCAAGAAAGAAACTCACAAATGAGAGGAATACGACAAAGTGATCTACAACAACAATATTGTGAGCTTCATGATCAAATATAACCTAAACCACACTTTTATAAACTATGAGTGTTACAAATAGTTGGCCATCACAAAAAAACCTATCAATTTACTCTTCTAAAGAGCTTGCATCTCCCATCATTGCATCTTTAGCTCATTTCCCTTAGGAACACATTTATCCAAGTCAATCAAGTCACATCCAACATCTAGATTCATCCTAGAAGTAGAGCATCTTGAATCCCCATGCCACAATATTTTGAGTTACATAAAACCTACATCCTAATAAAATACACCCGTTAGCTCTTTCCTTTGACTAAGCATTGTCTAGGATAAGCCCATTGTGTCCTTGTAAACTCATCACCTTGATCTAAAGGTTGGCTTGCATTGGCATAGAATCTCATCATCCGAAAGACCACAAGTCTGCCCTAGGTTGATAGAAAACACATCTAATTGATCCTACACTAGGAACAACAACTCATCATCCTTGTGAAACCAATTCATCCATTTTAGATCTTTAGGACACCCTCATCAGTTTAGGTTATCATCATCATCCCCAAAAGCATCCTTTGCATATCAAACCTCAAGTTTTTCATCGTCATCAGTAGCACATCCTAGGGACAGTTGCACATAACCTTTTTGGGAAGTCCTTATCCCTACGTATCATTTTTCATCATCCACCCTAGGACACATTTCATACCACCTGGAACTCTCTCTAAGAAGAGGAAGGATATGGATCCCAATCTTGCTGCTAGTCAACCTGATCCAACAATGGATCCGAACAACACCATGGTCTCTTTTGACCCTAGACATCAAGTACAAGTTGAGCACATTTGGGTTGATCCTACTAAGGTCCCTACCCTTAGCTCTATGGAATCATTCATGAATCATCCTGGACATACTCACATGGTCAGAACAACCATCGATCACAATAGTACGGCCATCCTTGCCAATTATCAACACAAAGGCATTTCCCTTCCATTAGGATTCTGACCACCTCATGTAGCACATCCCATCCATATCCCAGCTAACATGTTCCTGCCAGTGGTAGAGGAAATCAATGATCCGAGTCACAGAATCACCCAAATCGCTTTGCTTATCCCTCACTTGCTCCAACCAACCACTACACAACCCAATGTCCATACAACAACACAACCAACTCCTTTCTCTATCTTGGGAGCTTCCTCCTCCAATCATCCCACACCTTTAGCATCACAACCAATCTGACCTGCCATTACACAAACCTCACAACCCATTGCGAACCCTTTAGCTGTAGAAAAATCTATCATCTCCCAACCCATTGTCATACAACCAATCATCTCATAACCACTAGTCACACAAGTCACCACCTCATGAGCATCATTTCATCCTCCTATTCCACCAATGCAACAACAACAACCGCAGTTCACTACAGACATGCCTCCTACATGAGCCTTCAATCAACTCTTATTCTGACTAGGCCCAACATTCCATGCCCAACCTACAATGCCACCTCAAAATGCACCAGCACCCCAATCCAAAATTCAAGCACAACCAGACACATCCACATCACAATAAGCCCATCAAGGTCCACAAGCCTCGCAAGCTGCCATGTCTTCTACTTGGTATTATTCCCAAGATGCTCTTCCAGCCTTTGGTATTCCCACCTACTCACACCCTGCAAATCCTACCACATCCCAAGCACAACAACAGTCTTAAACCCCTTTGCCCAAAAAACACAAATCCAATTACCTACATTCACCAACTAACTAGCTATGCCACCATCCATCGTCGCACTAATCATCTCATCTTCCCAGCAGCCAACTAATTCCATAAGGTTCATTCCTATCATCAACCAACACAATTTCAACCCATTTCCACACAACTAATCATCTCACAACAGCTAGTCACACAAGTCACCACCTCATTAGCATCATTTCCTCCTCCCGTTCCACCACCTTAACAAAAAAAACTGTAGTTCACTGCAGGCATGCCTCCTACAGGAGCCTTCAATCAAACCTTATTATGACAAGGCCCAACATTCCATGCCAAACCTACAATGCCACCTCAAAATGCACCAGCACCCTAATCCGACATTCAAGCACAACCACATGCATCCACATCACAACAAGACCATCAAGGTCCACAAGCCTCACAAGCTGCTGTGTCTTCTACTTGGCATTATTTCCAAACCACTTTGCAAGCCCTTGGGATTCCCACCTACTCACACCCTGCAAATCCTACCACATCCCAAGAAAAGTAGTATTCCTAAACCCCTTCTCCCAACAAACATAAATCCAATTACCTACATTCACCAACTACCTAGCTATGCCACCATCAGTTATCACACCAACCATCTCATCTTCCCAGCAACCAACTACTTCCACAAGGTCAACCCTTGCATCAACTAGCACAGTGCCTATCCATCATATGGGGTCTCTAACACCTAGCCCACCTACATAGGCTAATCATACAACCATACCACATATCAAGTAGCTCAACCAATCCAACCCACTTATTAGCCAACAACGTAACCTACCTACCAATAGTCCTCACATCCACCACCAAATTTACCATCCTATCCACACCAATCCTTCAATATCCAGCCATAACATCCCACAATTACTCAACAAATCACCTATGCGGCCGCACCATCTCCCTACCATACACCGCAATATCCTCTACCAAACCCTCCATATTCCCCTGCTCTATTCGATCCATATCAAGCACCTAACTCAAACACACTAGGAGAACCTACTCCACCACCTATCAAGATAGAATGTGAGGAAATGAAGAATGCTCTTAAGGAGGTCCGAGCAAGGACTGAGAGAAAAACATTTAAATTTGAGGAGGTACGTCCCTATCCCTTTGATCATTCTGTCATGGTAGTACCTTTCCCCCAAACACTTTGAGACACCAAAATTTGACAAATATCAGAGAATGGGGATCCTGTCATCCACATAAATTAATTAATTAATATCAGAGAATTTGGCATGCTAGGGGGTTGTGTACATCGATAATTAATTAATGCGCCTCTTTCCAAAGAGCCTAGGGGGAACCACCCTAGAATGGTTCTACAAAATCCCTTACAACACTGTGTCCATGTTTGTGGAACTATCTAAGAAGTTTGTGGCACAATACACACATAACATTGAGAGTGAGTTATCCCTCCTAGACCTATGTAACTCAAAATAGAAAGGTGGGGAGAGTTTGGTAGATTACCTTCAAAGATGAAAGGGGCTTACCACAAGACTATCCTATCAACCCTCTGAAAGACACCTAACAAAGATATTCATTGACAATCTGCATCCCAAACTGGCTCACCACATGTGAATGAACTACCTACAGACCTATCAGGAGATTTGTGAGAAGGGAATGGATCTCGAGTGAGGCCTCTTAGATGATGACACTATCAAACATTATAAATAATTCCAACCTAACAGGAACAATAATGATCAATCCCGCTACTAGAACACAAATAAGAGCACCATGACTGATGGGGCCACAAACACTAAACATGTCCAAATTATTGTAGCTAGTTAGAATGCACCTATTCAAGCATATAAAAAACCACCTCAAGTAAGAATATATGGAGAGAGAAAGTGGGAGAGGAGGAGGAGGAGGGTCAAAAGGATCAAAATTGAATTCTAGTTTTGGTAGAAATTTAGGTAATGGAAGGATTCCTGCCAACACAGTGGAAGGGGATTAGCAGAAGGAGGGGGGAGCATCAGGCGAGGGCTCCACAAAAGAATAAGATGAGGACAAGGAACCTGAGGATGCTCATTCTTGAGGAGGTGGGACAAAAAATGTTGCAAATGCTAGTAATTTTTCTTCTGTCGAGAATGCTAGTAATTATTCATCTCGGGTATTGATGAAAGGGAGTTGGTCTTCCTTATTTGGCATTAAACCAATAGGTAAGTCCTCATTCCTAAGCATTAATGATATCTCTGAACCTAAAAAGGGAGTATTTTGCATTCAACTTCCTGATCCCCTTGTGGACCATATGGTTTCCACAATGGCACTTAACCTGGTAGGAAAATTTACTAGGTCAAGGCCTAATATTGATATGGTCAGACATTCTACAACAAGGAAATGGAACCTTTAGGGGTAATTAGATGTTGTGGCTTTGCTAAAAGGTTTTTTTTCTTTCATCTTTTCTATTATGGAAGATCTTTCAAGAGTGCTTTGTGGGGGACCCTGGATGTTCAAAAAATCATCGTTGTCTCTTCAAAAATGGGTGACCAACTTGGACATGAATGCTGATATGTTTGAAACAACCCCTATTTGGGTTTGTTTCCTAGGCCTTCCCCTAGAATATTGGCATGAGGACATCTTTGTGGATCTATCAGGTGCTTTTGGAGAAATCTTATCCATATACCCAATGACAACTGCAAAATCCAAACTTGTCTATGCTAGAATCTGTGTCAATATCCATTAGAAGGTGGATTTTCCTGAATTTATCTTGATAATGTCAAAGCTGGATAAGTATATCTAGCATGTGGAATATGAATCTGTCCCCTTTGCTTGCTTTACTTGTAAAAAAGTAGGACAATGGAAAAAACAATGTCCGAAGAAACCACATAAGGAGAAAGGAAATAAAGTAAAGAAGTGTGAGCCAAGAAAAGGATGGAAGGAAAAAAATAGCACTGTGGCTCCATATCCTAAGGATTCCAAGTTAGATCATCAGGAAGAGAGTAAGGAAGATAAGGAAAGCATTGAAAAACTAGTAGAGATCAGCAAAGAAACTAACCTTCTGGTCAAAAAAAGGAGGAAAAGAGTAATAAGGAACCGGAGGAGGTTTGGGAGGTTCCCAAGACCCCGTGTGATCTATACCGAGTAGAGAAAAAGAACATTTGCTGTCAACCTAGCCCTCCACTCTTCCCAATCCAGGAAAAAAGTGGAGAATCTCTTCAGAGTCCAAAAAGGGTAAGTTTAGGGAATATGGATAAATTTGAGTTCCCCTAGACCCTCAGTATGGTGAACTCTTTCACTCCTTTAGTCCCAAACTCTAGTCACCACACCTCTGATAGAAGCAAGTTTGAAGGAAGTGATGATGAAAATCTATCACCTCTTGCAGACCTATAGAGAGAAGAAAGTCTAGAGACCTGCATAATCTCAGGGAAAAGACAATAAGAACCCTAGACTGAGGTTAATGGTAAAAAAGTTTGTAAAAGCTCTACAAAAAAATGAGGATCAAATCAAACCAAAACCTATGGATCAATAAAGAAAATTGATAGTCTCACTCAAGGAGGAGTTCAGACAAGAAGAAAACAAAAAAAAGAAGTGGGAACACCCAAAGGTGATAAGAGAGGAATAAAATATTTCAAAAATACTCACGAGCAAGAAGATAAATAGAATATAGCAGATGGTAGATAGTTAACCATCCAAGAAATATTCTCCCCAACTTTATAAATGAAGATAATATCATAGAATATCAGAGGTCTGAATAGCCCTCACAAACATGACATCTTAATAAACTTGATTAGGGATAGTAAACCAGATATCTTACTTATCCAAGAAACTAAAATGCTTAGAGAAAAAGTTGAAAAATCCAACCTTTTAAGAATGGGGGAAGTATAGGTTGTGACTTTGATGGTGCCTCTGGCGGGGTGGTCATTTTTTGGAATAAGCTGACCATCGGCTAAACCCTTTTGAAGAGTGAGAAGAATATCATTCTGGCCAAAGTATCTCATATAAAATATAACTTCACTTGGAACTTAATAAATATTTATGCTCCTCATACCATAAATGCCAGACATAAATTTTGGTGAAATTTGAAAGAGATTCATAAGAATCACAAGGAAGAAAGATGGATGGTTATGGGAGATTTAAACACTCCCCTTAAAGATGATGAAAAAATGGGAGGTATCCCCTCCCAGAAGGAAAATAGAATGAACATTAATGATGAAGATTTTTTGGACATGGAGATGGAAGGAATCGCCTATACATGGTCAAATAGAAGAACTGGCAATGACCTTATCCAGGTTAAAGTGGACAGGTCTCTCTTATCTCATGACTGGATTTCAAGGTATTCTTTCTCCCTGTCTTCTTTTTTAAGAATAGGATCTGACCATTTTCCCATCCCCTTAAATGCTAATTTGATTAATGGTAAGAAAAATATTCCTTTTCGGTTTGAAAAAATGTGGATTGCTTATCCCAACCTAAAAGATAGTATAGAAAATTGGTGGGACTATACGCTGGATGGGGAAGCTATGTAAAGAGCTACAAAAAACTGAATACAATTAAAGGAAAATTCAAAAATTGGAATAAGGAGGTGTTTAGTGACATATTTCTTTAGAAAGGAAGAATATAGTTGGAAATAAAGGAAATTCAAGAGAAAATTCAGAATGAAGGCCTCTCAGAGGAACTTAGAAGAAATGAGAACACTATGCTGGATGATTTTCATAATATCATATCTAAGGAGGAGTCTTTATGGAGACAAAGATCCAGAGCTTTGTGGTTGAAGGAAGGGGAAAAAAACACAAGATTGTTTCATATGACTCCAATGAAACATAAAGCAATCAACATAATATCTAACCTTTATACTAATGGGAGCACCCTTAGGAAAGAGGAAGCTATCAAAAAAGAGATGCTCAGTTACTTTCCTTATCTTCTGACCAAAGAAGATAATTTAGATTTATCAGATCAGGAAGATATTATATTTGTTATCCCTCAATTGGTTGATGCTATAACCAACAAACTTCTTCAAGTGATCCCCTCGGATAAGGAGATAAAAAATACAGTTTTTTCTTTTGAAGGGGAGAAGTCACCTGGTCCTGATGCTTTTCCCATGTTCTTCTTCTAGCAGTTCTGGGAAATTATGGGGAAGGATGTAATGGGGATGGTTAAAGAGTTCTTTGGTACAAAAATTATCCCCAGGGAAATAAATGCTATATTTCTGGTGTTGATCCCTAAAAATCCTAGAGCCAATACTGTTGACGCCTTTAGACCTATTAGTCTATGTAATTCCATCTATAAGATCATTTCTAAAGTCCTTACTTCAAGATTACCATCTATATTGCCTTCAATCATTTCCCCTCAGCATAATGGTTTTGTCCCAGAGAGACAGATCTTAGATTCCATCATTGTTGCCCATGAAAATATTCACTCTTTGGAAGAAACAAAAAAACAAGGTTTTTTGATGAAGCTGGATCTATCCTAAGTGTATGACAGGGTGGATTGGCAGTTTTTATAGAAATTTCTCCAATCTTTTGGTTTTGACATTGGGGTCAACTCATTATGCAACTGGTTACTACCGTTACTTCTTCTGTCATTGTTAATGGAGGATCATGCAAGTGTTTTAAACCTTCTAGAGGCCTCAGGTAAGGTGACCCAATTTCACCCTTTCTATTTTCTATCCTTGAATAATTCTTAGGGAGGTACATTAATAAACTTGTGGGAGAAGGCCGTATTACTGGACTCCAGCCTTCTTCTACTAGAACTATCTTCTCCCATGAGCAATTTGTGGATGATACTCTCATTATGGGGGAATCAACTATCAAAGAAGCTATACATCTGAAGAGAGCTCTCACTTCATATACCTCTGTGTCTGGCCAACTCATTACCTGGTCTAAAATCTCTATTTCTTCATCAATACCCCTGAAGAAACAAATAGAAAAATATCAATTATTTTAGGGTGCAATATTGGTACACTTCCTTCCTCTTACTTGGGATTACCTCCATGCTCAAAACCTCCAGATAACTTCTGGAATTCAATCATTGATAGATTCAAAAATAACCTTGGTGGATGGAAAGGGGCTCTCTTAAGTAATTCAGGGAAAGTCCATCTCCTCAAATAAACTCTTGAAAATCTCCCAGTTTATGTGCTGATCCTTTTCAAGATTCCTCAAAAATTTGCTATGATTATTGAAAGGTTCCAGAAAAGATTCCTATGGTCTGGAGTGAAAGAAAAGAAATTTTTTAGCCTGGTGGCTTGGGAAAATGTTTGCAAACCCAAATGTTGTGGAGGGATTGGATTGAGATCAATTAAAAATGTTAACAAAGCTCTTTTGGCTAAACAACTATGGAGAATGTATGGGAACCAAAACAGATGGAATGGGATTATCAAAAACAAATATCTCTTCAACTACAATAATCTGTAGGATTTCATAATTGATGGTGAAAATATCAATGGATCTAACATATGGAACAATATAAGCTCTTCTAAAGACCTCATTATTAAAGGGCAGAGACGGAAGCTGGGGGATGAAAGGAAGAATTGAATCCTGGGAAGATTGCTGGATCCAAAAGGACCCTTTATCTAGAAACCAAGATTGGAAAAAAGATATTGATCATTGTAAAGAAACTTTTGGGGTTAAGGTGAAAGATTACTGGCTAGTAAACAAATGGAGGAATCTTGGAGACATAGACAACATATTCATATCCTTCCAGCATGATCTGCAAAGCTAATTTATTCTAAATAACCACCAGGATAAAATAGTTTGGGCCCCTAAGCCTGATGGTAATTATACTGTGGCGTTAGTCTGTGATATTATTTCTAAAAGGGAGGAAAGACCTTATGCTTGCAAGTTTGGTATAAATTTCTAATCCCCAAAATCAACTTCTTTTTTTGGATCTTAGCTCAGAAAAACCCTCTAACCTTTGCTAATCTCTAACCCTTGCTAATCTCAGTAAAAGGGGTATAATCTCCTGAATAGATGTTTTCTATGTATGGAAGATGCTGAATCCTGTGATCATATTATGATGCATTTCTCCTTTGCCCGTAGGGTTTGGGAACTAATCCTTAAAAAATGGAATCTCTGCTGGTTTTTCCTCTTCTTTGGCAGGACTTTGTCAAGCAATGGTGCTACCCTCTATCAGACGAATTGGCTAAAGAATTTTGAAAGCTTCTTCTTCCTCATTTCTACCAGCGCATATGGAAGGAAAGAAATAATAGAGTGTTCAGGGAAAAGTACTCTAAATCTGAAGTGGTCAACAATCTTATTAGTAGAGGGCTAGAGGAAAACTTCAATTCTTCTATCAACAATAATACTACCAAGAATTCCCTTCAAATATCCTAGGAGAACATAAGAAAGTGGAACTTTTGTACTCCAGTCTCCAACTCTATTCATCCAAGAATGCTTGCAACTTGGAATTCCCCTCCTTTTGACTGGGTTAAAGATAATTTTAATGGTGCGGCTAAGGGAAACTTTAGAGCGATAGGTGGAGTGGAATTATCATAGATTGGATGGGAATTTGCATTGGTGCAGTCGCAATCCCTCTGGGAGTACAGTCTAATAATAAAACTAAAGTAATGGCTACTCTCAATACTATGATGCTAGAAAAAGAGCTAGGATGTAAAAAAGTTTGGCTGGAAGGAGATTCTCTTAATATTGTCAATAACATAAAAGGCATAAGCAAATCTTCTTGGTCTATCGAACACATCATTGATAAAATAAATCATATTTCTTTGAAATTTGAGTCCTTCTATGTTACCCACAACTACCATGAAACTAACCATGTTGTGGATGGTCTGGCTAACCTTGGGGTGATAAGTGATGTCAGTCGTAAGTGGCACAGATCAACTAAGATTAATGATGAGATTGAGTCAATTATTAATCACGAAAGAATCAATCAAAAGGAGGGATTTATGAGTAGTAATGATCACAATGCAAGAATTAAATTTTAATTTGTGTACATTCAAGGAAAAGTGCCAAGTGGTGATTAACATAATTCATTACTATTTGGAATCACATGCTTTCTGGGTCATAAAAATTGAGAAGTTGCAGAACTTAAACTATTCGAAGCATTTTGAGTGCAGTCTGAGAAAATTGGAGAGAAACAAAATTAAGAAAACGTTGATGATAACTTGTGACCATAGAAATACAAAGAAGGAAGCTGAGATGGGTGGTGATCCAAAGAGGGAGGAACCAGTGGAATGCAAGTGGATCCATGAAAAAGAAGTTTGGATAAAATTGAAGAAGGGTAAAGTGCACCATTACCTAAAACGACTGCATGGAAATGACAAAGAAATTACTAAGGTTTTTGTTGCAGGGTGGGATAATGGCAAGGTGAACTTAGCGGGGAAGTCCTTTACTTTGAATGTTGACATTGTGGCTGAGATAATGGGACTCCCTCTTGAGGGCATTCACTTTTCTAAAGACAAGAAGGTGGGAAAAAAGTTGTATAAAGATTTCCCAAAGATTGACAAGGAGAGAGCAATGCTGGTGAAAGGTAATGTTGATTATGTGAACCTAGCTAATGTCAAATGCATTTGGGCCTATGTCCTTAGGGCTATTATGGAATACTTTACCCTGGATGGTAGGTATTCCAGGGTTTATAACTATTATTTTGTGCTGGTGAATCATTTCAGACATAAAACTAGGGTTTCCTTTCCATTCTATCTCCTTAGCTTTCTTAATCAAAGTATTGTGGATCATAAAGTTATGGCTACCCTTGTTCTACATGAGGGGATCATTCTGATCATTATAGAGTATTCCAAAGATCACATCTCAGAGCCAACACCCAAACAGATTTCTAACGCTATAAGAAAGAGCTCTGAAATGTCTTCTGGGAAGAAAGCCAACAATGTTTCAAGCAAAAAGTCCTGAAAGGTGAGCCCTCTTAAAATTGATACCAAACTATCTATTTTATATGAGGTTGAAGGTATGAATTTAGAGGATGACCTAGAAGTTGTATTCTCTAAGGAAGAAGAGATGGCTAAAGGGGAGCCGAGTAATAGAGAAATTTCTCACTCTGTTACTCCCAATAATAGACCTGATAAAGGTATGGAAGAGGAAAATATCCCATCTGTTGAGGATATGAATGATTTTGGAAAGGAAATCCCTGAGGAGGTTACTGAGAAAATCAATAACATAATGGAAGTTTACATTGAAAATACTCAAAATAATATTGGTGATGATCCCGAGGATAAGGATATTGAAGCGAATAATCTGGATATACTATGAAGGGGTATGCTGAAGACTGAGGAATTGGAAGTTTTAAATGAAAAAAATTTCAATAATTCTAAGGAGGAGAATATCACTGATAATTTGGGGTGTAAGAATGAAGAAACCCAAGTTGAAAATAATACTGTTAACTTAGATAAAGAAGACTATAATGATAATGTAGACTACTCGATTAATCCTACTCCTCCTGAGAGTCTTAAGGGAGAAATTGATGAGACGAGAAAGAAAATGCAGAATCAAAGAAGCATAGAGGAAGACCTATGAGACCATGAGTTCAAGGTAAAAAGAGTTACTAACATTAGTGTGCTACAAGCTGCAAGAAATAAAGCCATGTATGGATATAATATTAATAAATGGTTCCAAGAAGATATCCAGGAAATACACACTAGGCTCAAAGATTTGGAGGCGAGGAATGCTCTATTGGAGGAGACCATTGTCAAAATGCGGAATGATGCAGAAGAGTATGAGAAAGGAAAGAATGTTTCTGAGAAGGTAACTGATAATACAACTAAGTTGGAAGATATTATTTCTAATGCTATTGACAATACTATAAAACTGATCAAAGAGAAAGTGAACAACAGTGACATCATGATGAAGAAGCTGATCACTATGAGTAATGCGGGATAAAAAATATAGTTGCTAATCTGAAGGCCCTATGTGCTCTGCTAGAAGGGAACATCTACAAAAAGTTAATGATGAGGAATATGGGAAGCTTGATCTCTAGCTGTCTGGCCCTGGCTCTAGAACAAGATCGAGTACCAGAAAGAAAACTACTTCCTAAGCCAAAGATATCACCATTCTGAATGAGTCAATTCAAAAAATTCAGAGTGAGATGGTGGAGGCTGAAGAGTTTGTTAAAATGATGGACTGATTCTAATGCTGGAAATTTTTTTGCGTCTGTATTTCTAGAAGTTTCTCTATTTTGGGTGTCACTTTTTTTGATTATGCTCTTCACTATGTAATTTGGGGTTTATCCCTTTTTGGTTTATGTCAGTTGTTTTGACAGAGTGCTGTCATTTTGTGCTTGAAATGTCTATCTTTTTTCTACTTTGTTAAAGGGTTTTGGGGCCCCTTCAAAACTTGTAGTTACTATAATAAAAAACAACTTCCTCAAGTATATCAACAACCACCACCCGTGTACCAATAACCCACACCAGCACAACTTGTGTACTAGAAAAACACACGACTGCAAGTCACAACTACCTACCTGCCTCTAAGGACTTCATATCAACCAAATTACCAACCTCTAGAAAAACAAACAAATGCCATATTAGTTCCACAAGGAAATTCCAAGCCTCAAGCCCAAAATTCATTGAAACATACCTTTACCCCTTTGGGTGAACCCATAGATGCCATCTTTCATCGAATGACCAAAGAAAACATGATTGTGTACCCGCAGACTCAACCCTTTGATGAGTATACCCCAAAGCCATCATGGTACAAAGATAATGAATTCTGTGACTATCACTGTGTCAAAGGACACACTACCATCAAATGCATGAAACTGAAACACTATATTCAGGACCTCATTGACCACAAAGAAATCACAGTACAACCTCCAACACAGACCTCAACCAATTCTAGCTTACAAATATATCAAAATGTGTTCCCTCAACATAATTTTGGCAAAGGACCTTCCAATCCCACTCCACTTCCGAACCAAGGGAAGGGAAAGAAAGGATATAACACTGATAAAAAGGATTATACCAATGCTTATATTAACTATGATAAATTAATATGTTATATTTCCTAGGTCGAACCCACTGTCAATGTGATCCATGTTAGTCAGTGTGTAGTCACTACTCTTAGGGGAGGAATTTTTGTCATAGGTTCCACTAATTTTCCTACCTCTGGTGCATAATACAAACTTCTAGAACACCTTGGGAACACACCCACTCAAATCTTCATCCTTGATCTCCTGCGCACTTCGCCAATCCATCAAGAAATCCTTAACAAAGCCCTTTAAGAATCATGAGTTCCGAGTAACATCAACCCAAATCAATTCCAAACCCTCATGGGTCATCTATCCACATCTAGTAGCATCTCATTAAAATCCTCTAACATGCCATCTATCAAACTTGATCACAACCTTCCACTCCGTATAGTCATCATGGTTAAGGATTTTTCCGTTAAATGAGTCATGATAGATAATAGTTTGGCACTAAATCTATGCACTCTAAAATTCATAAATCAAATGGGATATACAGAGGCCAACATAGATAATGATGTCATTAATATTAAATCATATGATAACTTGGAACACATATCTAAAGGCACCATCTCATTGCTCATCAATTTGGGTCCTACAGTACAAAATACTATATGCCACATTGTTGATCTTGACATCCCCTTTAAAATCCTCTTTGGTCGCCCATGGATTCACTACATACAAGCTATTCCCTCCACCTTCCACTAATTCATCAAGTTCCCATACCATGGCACTAAAATCACCATCCGTGTAGACCCCCAGTGCTTCGCATACTGCTGTGCGTTGGAGGTCTCTTTCCCCCATTGAAATCATTGTCCTAGAATTGACATTGGTACTTCTGTTGCCAATTCCTCTAGATCTCACAAAGACCTGGAAACTACCCTTTCCTCCACCCTCTCCACCATCAAGATCAACAACCAAGGCTGCAGAGAATACACCATGTTAGACGCCTTAGTAGTTGGAGCCCTACCATCAGACCTAATACCCAAGGAGGACCATACCAAAACATAACAGATCAAAATGAGCCACAACTAGGACAAGTGGGATCCTTAATATTCATGTCTCATGGCATATTGAACAAGAAGGAAATGGACCCAGATATCAATAGATGGATTTACAGAGATGCACCACCTCCCGACAAGGGCCTCCTTAGTCACTTCAAAAATAAATATCCAGCGTCTCACAAATTGGTTGATGAACATTGGAACTATTAGGGAGGAGGCTTAGGCCATGAAGAACATAGTATGAAATCTCCCATTGAGTCTCCTCAGTTACCAAAAAGTCAAGGGTTGTGTTTTTTCCTTGACACGACTGGGGGAACCAATAAAAATAGCTACACCTATGGTAATACCCTGGGTGAAATCATTGAAATCAAGGATATCATGGAGGAGAAAATTGTGATAGCCTATGACAATGTCCTCAATGAATAGACATTTTTGGGCAACCATTTCCTCCACCAAATATCCATTAAATTTATTGACCTTCCCGTCGTCCATCCCAAACTCATAGACTAGGACCAACCAAGTGTCATACATATTGATGAATTCCATAGTGAGGGTGCACTCCTAAGATTCATGGGGGCAGTCAAACAAAAATATGACCGGGGGAAGGATTCAACACATGTATACAAACTAGACCCCAAGGTGTACTTTGGGGAAGAGGAGGTCTTCAACAGCAAAACAAAAATAAAAATAAAAGAGAGAAAAATGGATCTCCTAGAAAGAACCCCTTTGGAGCGCTATCTGATAACAAAAAAGTAAAAACAAAGGGTGTATCCATTGGTGAAAACCTATTTGAGGTGCTAGAGGATGAAGAACCTCCTCTTCCTCTTATCCATGATTACAGGCCTGAGTAGTCATCGATTCTCATAAAGGAGAAAAAAACCTATCAACCTGGGTACAGAAGAGAATCCTAGCATCACCTACACCATGACATCATTATTAGAAGGTGAAGAAATAAATCTCACTATTCTCCTTTGTGAGTCCATAGAAAAATTTGAATGGTCTTATTCTCACATGTCAGGGCTGGACCCTAGCTTAGTGGTTCACCATCTAGCAATGGATCCAAATGTCAAACTAGTGAAGAAAAAGCTGCGGAAGATGCATCCCAAAGTGGCATTATTAGTCAAGGAAGAGTTAGAAAAACTCCTTCAAGATAAGATCATCCATGCCATTGACTATTCTGAGTGGGTCTCCAACATGGTACCTGTATCCAAGCTAGACAAATCAATCAGGATATGTGCAGACTTTTAGAATCTTAACAAAGCATGCCCAAAGGATGACTTCCCCCTACTGAATATTGACATGATTGGGGACCTCACCGTTGGACATGAGATGTTGTCTCTTATGGATGTTTTTTTTGGATATAATCAGATCTATATAGCAGAAGAAGATCAGCATAAGGAAACATTTACAACCCCTTGGGGTACATTCTGCTATAATATGATGCCATTTGGCTTAAAGAACGCATGGGTGACTTATTAGAGAGCCACGACCATTATCTTTCATGACATGATCCACAAAATTATTGAAGATTATGTGGATGACATCCTAGCCAAGTCAATAAAAAGAGAAGATCACCTGAATGTATTAGAGTGACTATTTGATCAACTCAGTCACTATGGGCTAGTGCTCAACCCCAAGAAATGTGTTTTTGGAGTTACATCAAGAAAGCTCCTAGGCTTCATTATATCAAGAAAAAGAATAGAAATAGATCCAAAGAAAGTCAAGGCTATCATGGAAATGCCTCTACCCAAAACACTTCAGCAATTACATAGTCTACAAGGAAAGTTGTAGTCTGTACATCGCTTTATCTCTCAACTAGCAGATAAGTGCCAACCATTCACTCACCTGTTGCGAAAAGACACCAACTTTAAATGAGATCCAATCTATCAAAGAAGATTCAAGAAAATCAAAGAATACTCACCCATCCTAGAACCTCCAACACCAGGGAGGCCACTTATCTTATACATCTCCACAACTACTATAACACTGGGGGCACTCCTTGCTCAACTCAATGATAATGGAAAAGAAAAGGCCATCTACTATATCAACCAAACACTGGTGGGATATGAGATCAACTATTCAACCATAGAAAAATCATACCTGACAGTGGTTTTTGCCACTCAAAAACTTTGCCATTATATGATGATTCATATAGTAAATCTCATCTCCAAGGTTGGCCCTCTCAAATATCTACTATCTAAGACTACTCTCATAGGCCGCATGGCAAAGTGGGTAATGCTCCAAAGTGAGTTTGATATTCAGTACGTGGATAGAAAATAAATTAAAGGACAAGTGATCATGGATTAGTTAGAAGAAGCACCTTTGGTCGACACCTATCCCTTGGTCATGGAATTTCTAAATGAGTACTTGTGCATGGTCAAAGAACAACCTACCTAGAAGCTATACTTTAATGGATCCTATACAACTCATGGCACATGGGCAAGGATAATTTTTGTCACCCCTCAAGGTGACTACATACCAAAATCATTCAAATTAGGATTCCCCTATAGAAACAACATCGTTATGTATGAAGCACTTATCACAGGGCTCAGAATGACAATTCAATGGAATATCACAACAATAAATGTCTTTGGAGACTCACAACTCATCATCAAACAAGTCCTAGATGAGTTCCAGATGAAGGATAAAAAATTATTTCCTTACAAGGAGATGGCTGATAAAATGAAAGAGCACTTCCTGAACCTATAGATCACTCAGATACCTAGATTACAGAACAAAGATGCAAATGCAATGTCCACCATTAACTCTCTGCTAGAGATTCCTCGGGACACAACACAATATGAATTCTTGGTTGAGCAACTTCGCACACCCACTTATGAAGACATTGATTCTAAAAGGGTATGTGTCTTGGTTGGTCCTTAGTCGCCATGGTACCACAACATCCACACCTATCTAAAGAATGGTATTATATCTCCCCATCTCACAGACACCCAACGACAGAACCTCATTCATAGAGCTTTCCGCTACACTCTCGTAGCCAATACCCTATATCATCAGGGTTATCACAATGTTCTCTCTAGGTGTTTAGATGAAAATGAAGCCACCCAAGCTTTACAAGAGCTACATGCTAGGATTTTCGGTGCTCACATGAGTTGCATGGTCCTAGCCAAACAAATTTTAAGAGGAGGATACTACTGGCCTACAATGGAACATGACACCTATGAATTTGTAAAGAAATGCCTACCCTATCAACAACATTCTAATCTGATTCATGCTCTAGCCTAGGACCTGCATCGTATTGCACCTCCATGGTCATTCTCTTGTTGGGGTTTTGACCTCATTGGTGAGATTGCCCCCTATCCTCAGAAGGACACAAGTACATCATCAAAACCATAGAGTACTTCACCAAATGGGTCAAATAAATCCCTCTCACCCTTACTACAGGTGTCTAGATATCCAAATTCATCATCTACCATAGTATTTTTCACTTTAAAATCCCTTCCACTGTCTTTACAGATCATGGTATGCCATTTGAAAACCAACATGTGATTAATCTCTGTGAGCACCTCTATATCCACCATCGCTTCTCTAGTCTATATTTTCCACAAGGTAATGACCAAGCTAAGGTAACCAATAAGACCCTCCTCAAAATCCTCAAGAAGGTTTTCAATGATACTGGTCATGACTTACACCTCCAAATCAATTCCCCCCTCTGGGAATATCGCACTTCCTACTACACTCCCATAGGCACCACTCTCTATTCCCTTGTATATGGTGCATAAGTCATCTTACCAATTGAGGTTGAACTACCATCATTACAAGTATCACTCAAGAACCTAGTCACTGATGAAGATTATCACGTGGCACAGCTCACACAGCTGGACCTTCTGGATGAAAAGAGACAACAAGCCTATGATCATCTTATTTTCTACCAAAACAGGCTTAAGCAAAGCTACAAAAAGAAAATTTTCCCACACCAATTTTAGGTATGGGATCTAGTCCTCAAAGAGAATTATAAGGTAAGCACAAATCAAGAAAAGAAGGGAAAATTTGAAGCCACCTAGTTAGGACCATACATTGTCACAACAAGCTTCAGATCAGGGGCATATTAGTTATCAACTCTAGAAGGAGAACCTCTGCATGATCCTATCAACATTATTCACCTCAAAAAATTCTATGCCTGACCTTTGTATGATACTCTCCCATCATCTGAAAAAATTCATAAAAAGAATAAAAATTTCTAAAAAAATCATTGTCTTAGTGAAAACCTGGTAAACGGGCGCCTCGATGATAACAAAAAAAAAAGAAGCAAAAAAAAGTGAAGAGAAATAAATCATCCAATGGTGAAATCTTGACAATCAGGCACCTTGGACAAGTATGTGTGGTGAAAACCTAGCAATCAGGCATCATACACAGTGGGGCATATCATTATCTACCAAACTCTCATTTCCATTCACCTCACCTATCACATACATCTAACCCCAATCATGTCCCTATCACATTTCCCACATTACCTAGGTGTTCCATCATCACATGCATTAGTTACCAAGTTGATCTCCCTATCCCACCCCTTGAGCTTTTTATACATAATCTTTGTATATAATTGTCAGTCCTTGCTGTACATATGTATTCCTATCCCAATCCTTGAGGTTTTTTTGTGTGGCCCCTTTTGTACATATGTAGTCCAAGTTAGTCTAGTCTTGCATTAGGATCCTCTTGTACATATATTACATCCCAGGTCGGTCCCCTTGCACAAATTAATCTAGATCCATGGTTCTCCTGAGTTTTATGTTTTAGCAAGCTCCTTCAGAGAAAATCTTGATCCAACAATTGTCCTTGATTCACCTTTTGGCCATATGAATTACCTTTGTCATCTCCTCGATTAGAAGGTCCTTGTAGGATGTATCCTTCCTCATGTCTAACCTAAATCCTATCAGTACTCCATATCATTTTATCTCTATGGAAAAAGGCCTTTGTGGAAATTTATTTTTTAATCTTAAAATTCAATTTTGGTCCTTGGTTATCATTTCTGGATTTCTAGGCTTCTCTCCTCCTCAAGGTTTCCATGATTATTTATATCATGGTACAATGTGTATGGACATACCTAGGATGGAGACGTGAACTCTTTTTTTGCCTGTGAGTCAATCGGATATGACCCTTGCATGCATGTAATCCTTTTGCGGTTACTTGCCACACTTGGGAAATATCATTTGTCTGTGGGTTCCCTAGCATTGTTTCCACCTTGAATCTCTCGAGACTCATGTGTGATGCTGGGGAAACCCTTGCATGTCTATTGTGTTAGTCCCATGCAATACTCGTGACATGGCCTTGCGTTCCTAGTAACCATGGCAAGTCACTAGTGCTACTATATCAAACTAAGTGCTCAAACTACATGGTGGTGTTCCTTCTCAGAATACCCCATGCTTAAGCTTCACAAACTCCCTCCCCATATCCCCAACAACATCCTATCAAATCCTTACCTCAATCCTGTACGAAAACCCAGTAATCATGACAACCAAGCCCTATACTGCCCAAACCACACTCTTCCCCCAAGCTCACTCTCAACCTCAAGGTGCAAACTTGAATCCCACCTCCCCCACCATATACCCTTCCTAAATCCATGGAATATGATTGTGCAAATGTTTAAACCCCCATCCCCCTACCCTCACCCGCCGCCCACATTTGGGACCCACTCGCATAGTGATATATTATCATTAATTTTAGGTTGCATTGTTAATCATTTCTATTATCATTTATTTTAGGTTATGTAGACACCTAAAAATTACCAGGTGTATCTCAAGCATTCCAAACTATAAATCTCAGCCAAATGCCTTAAAATCTCATCTCAATACAAATCAAATGGATCGAAACAAATGGACAAAAATCAAATCAAATTAAAAGATCAAATAATCATGAAATCAAATAATTAAATTCAAGACTAAAGGGATTAATCAAATTATGCAATTGATGTTTCAATTGTATAGTTCAAATCAAAAAGATTAAATCCAACCCAATCACCCTTCCATGACTAATTTAATTAAATTATGGAGTTATTTAATTCCTAATATCTTTGAGACAACCAACCAACTTTCCCTCCATTTGAGAGCACCTCAAAGCTTTTGACTTAACCAAACTTTGATCATGATCAACTCACTCTACCCCCTACCCTTGGGAAAATGCTATTAATACAAGCCATTTCCTTTGTGCTTGGGATCCAATAATTTCAAGAGAAAAAGCATCCTTATTATAGGCACATTGATAGCATATGAGGAGCATTTGAGAGAATTTCAGCATTTGCGTAGCATTTTAGCATATCATGTTTAGGAGAATTTGTTGTTTTCTAACATAATCTTGGAGCATTTTTGAGCATTTTGAGCATTCTAGCTAGATTTGAGCATTCATTTTTCATACATATCTCATTCTAGGATTGTCCTTGAGAGAGATTAAGCCTAAGAGCTCTCTTAACAAAGCTTGGATAGAGAACCATGAGATGATATAGATTGTTTAGCTTCAATTCTTAGATTAATTTGTTTTATCTTTCCATAGAATTGTTGTTTTCAATCTTAATTTCATGAAGGTGTATTTTCTTACACACATAATGGCGACCACCGTGGGGCTCTAAGCCTCTTTACTAATGTTTTTATCTCAAGATTTGGTGTGTTTGCTTGGTTTTTGGTGTTTTTCTTGCAGAAAATAGGAGAAGAGCCACGTATGCGATGCTAAGAGCCGCTTATGAACACAAAAATGCTGCCTACAGAGCCTAATTCATCTCCATCTTTCATTTTTTTACCACCTTGCAGATAAAGTGGGCCGCCTACCAGATAAATCGTGCCACCTGTTAGATAAAGTGCACCACCTGTAAATTTTCAACAGCCGCCTACTAGCAATCTCTGTCTGCATTTTATGCTTTCTGCACCACTTTCTCTTTTTAATTAGCCGCCTGTGATTTTTTAAGAGCCGCGTTTTAAGATTTGAAAGCCACCTATAATGTTTTAAATTACGCTTATGAATATTTGATAGCCGCTGTTTAGCTGTTAAATGTCACGTAATCTTTTTTTCTTTAAATCAATTTTTGGTTAATTCTGTCACTATTGTAATTCTCTGTGTTTTCTTGTCTTGCAGATGAAAAATCACCCCAAGGTGCAGAAACCAGAGAAGTGGATCTCAAAGCCTAGCAAGGAGGTAAGAATAAAAACCAAGAACGATAAGGAAATACATACATCCAATTTATTGGAGAGTTTATTTGAGGAAGAACATTTGTATGATCATTACCTTAAGGTGTTCTTTGCTTATAAACAAAAATTTCCTACTCTCTAATTAATTTTGCATGCTTACTTCTTTAAAGCTTCATTTGATAAATCTTTCATTTTAAAAGAGCTTTTAGGAGATTTTTTTTGTCATTTGAGTTTTCAAGTTTCCTTCACTTTGCATTGCTTTGTGTTGACTAACTTGTTGGAGGAGATGGAGTGGGAACGATCGCCAGTAGGTGAGTAAAAACAAGTCAAAATACTCAAAAATGCGCCTAGCCTTTGCTAGCTTTGAAATTAGGTACTTATCTTATCAAGCTTGCATTGATCAAATTGTGGCTTTCTTTTAAATCTAGCATAAGTAGAAAATCCTTTATTTTGTCCAAATTGAATAAGCATTAGGCATATGCTCTTCACTTTTTGAAGTGAATCAAAAAGCCAAACGTGCAAAGTCAATTTGGTAGAAATACAAGGATAAGGAATTGAACCACACATTTCAATTTTAAGAACCTCCTTGTTAAGGGGTTGAAAATGAACAAATATGTTTGAAGTGTTTGGAACAAAAGGAAAACAATAGGGATATGCTCTTCATTCT
>MU227372.1:1842456-1855735 GCA_018584345.1 Thuja plicata | reverse complement strand
TTGGTTATTTAGATTTTCCATATCTTAATACCAACATCCACTTGCAACATTGAATCCGATTAAACCGGTATTCATACTCCCATAGTTGGTCATTCAACTAGTGAGGGTTGTATTTGGTTTCGTAGAATGGGTTGCCATATGAGGGAAAGTCATATTCATATTCTTATGGTCACAGTGGCACCAGTAAGGATTGTATCGACTCCTAGTTCCACAACACTCTATGATGAAAATATATCTTAGTTTGCATCTCTTTCACAAACCTCCAAGACAATTAGTTGCATTGCATTTTTCATGCTAGATTAATTGCATTTTGCATGTTAGAATAGTTGCATTTTTCTTTTTAGCTTAAGTGTGTTCTCAAAAGCTTAGTTCTCAAATGGCTTGACTTTCTAGCAATTTTCCAAGTTCAATGGGGGGTATAAAAGTTGACAAACACTTCATCAATTTAATGGTTTCAAGTCATTCAACATGAGATTTTCCTTTGCATTCATCATCAATAGTCATTATTCATTACATATTCATGTCAAGAGAAAAACAAGAAAAAAGAAACATTGATCATTATTCATTTTCCATATCATCATTTAGAATTGCATATAATAAGTTAAAATTGCATACATCCAAAAAAAACAAAAAGATAGTTGCATTTCAGTTATCATAGCACTAAGTATTGCTTTCATTGCATTGCATAATCCATACATGGTTAAAATCAGAAAAGCATATAGAGATAAATTGGATTAACATCATTTGCATCCATTTATCTATGTCCTACTCTAATACATTTGCATCCATAACACAATAGAAATTAAATGCATCATAGAAACATGTAGATATGCATAAAGGGAAATCTCAAAGCATCATCAAAGGAGGAATCAAAGGTCATCATAGATAAATGTCCATCATCAATGTCTATAACATAAATCAGTACATCAAAGGTACATCAATACAATGGTCCATACATCAAAGTCCTGATAAAAAAAATACATATGAATCAATGCTGTATATCCTGGGTCCAAATCTGTCTCATGAACCAGCAGGGGCACCTAACCCATCTCTGGCTAAACCTGTGCCTGACCCTCTTGCACCATCAGGATCTCTATCACCTACTCTATCATGTGCACTAGGAGGTGCTTGACTCATGCTCGCACTGGTTGGTAACTAAGCCAGAGTATCCAGAAATTGCTGCAGCATGGTCATAACCTGATCCAATCTAGCTATCACTACAGTCATCCCTGCCTATAACCCCCTCACATCCTACACTATATCATCTGAAATAGGAGGCACTGGAGGTGCCTGTGATGCTGGAGGAGCCTGTGGTGCTAAAGGTACCTGTGATATCACCTGTGCTGTACTGACCTGTTGGTCCACCTGTGGTATCTGTCCCTGGACTGAAACCTGTCTAGCCACCTAGACATGTCTATGCCTGTGTCTGGCCAAATCTGTATCCACTCTCAAAGGAGCCTACCCCTGTGATACCTATACTCTTGCTCGCCTCTGCCTAGGTTGCCTGAATATGCCTCCTTGGCCTCTCACATGACCACCTCTCATCCGAGGTCTAACTTCTCTCTATACCCAAGGCGCCCTAAGTACCCTCTACACTTTACATTGGTGTGGTCTACCACCATCATCTCCATCATCCCCATCATCATCGCCATAATCTAAGAGCTTTTCAACATCAGGAATGGGCTCTATTGGATCAGTGAATCGTATGAATCGATGTCGAATAAACCACTCATGATACTTAGCTGAAATCCCTGCATTTTCCACCTGTGGCATCATATCCCAAACCCCATATCCAAGCTGATCTATTTGTAGACAAGATGACTGGTAGTCAACCTATGCTCCCCACATCGACCTCTCAGCCTATACTCTGGCATAGAGTGCCATACCCTGCGGCATATCCTGCATCTGAACAAACTGACAAAGTACTCTCCCATAGAAAAATCTCTCAATCACCAATGGTTATTGACCTATAATCTATCGAGGTGAAAACATATAGGGTAACTCATCATCATCCTCCTGCCACCTCTCACACTGTAGATACAACCTCCATACCACCTGATCAATATCATTGATGGTACCTCTCCAAAAATTGACCTTGCCCAGATGATGCTGGACAACCATGCCATCATATATAAAATCATAAGGGTAACCATGAACCTGTACTCAAGCTGAGACTGGCCTCATAATAGGAAGATGCTCCCATGTCCATAATTGTAACAAAACTGCACCTGCAAAAATAGCTGCACTTTGCTGATACACAATCTCGTGAAGATCATGATATAACTGTGCCAATACACAAGATCCCCAATCCAATCTCCATGGATGTGCAACTAGGTCCTCTAAAGTCTGGCCCCATCTGACTGCAAAGCCATGAACTCTCCTATTTCACAAAATTAATCCCCCTATCACAGCTCCTAATAATGCTGGTAGAGTGGGAAATGAGGCAAACTGTGCCCAAGTAATGCAATCATCTGCAATGGTGTTATCTCCAAACACCCATCTACATACACTGCTATCATATACTGAATCATAATACACCCACTCCATGAGTCGAGATCCTCAATAATCTATATACATCCTTTGGTGTAATAGTCATCTTTCCCAGAGGTAAATGAAAGGTATTATGGTCAGAGTGCCATCACTCTGCCATAGCTATCAACAAACCTTAGTTCAACTGAAACCAAGGGAGATCTAATAGGAAACTCAATCCGCATGTCTCAATAGTACGCCACTCAGGAGGCATAAGCTCATATACTAAATCTAAAATCCATAATGCTACACCTCATACCCACAACTTGCGGTAATGCTCCTACATTTTGAAACAAAGTGCATCATGTTAGTTTTTCTCTTGGTGAACCATTCTAAGTCAATCAAAAAACATTAAATCTATCTTTGCTCTAACTTGAGCGTATCAAATTATTGCTCCTTACCTCTATATCATAAGACACAAGGACAATTCATAATCATTTTTAATCATATCTAATTGACCTATCAAACATTCATCATTATGACTTTTCTAATATCCTAAACACTACGTGACATTCTGGATGAACATTTTCTAGCTTGGAATCTACTTGGGTCATCTGGACGGTCAATCGAACTAAGTTCATCTATTTCCTATATCACATTCCCAATTTTATGGTAGGCGGCACTTAACTTAGTGTATGCAGCTTTTTAAGCCAAGCAACTTTTAAAACTTTAAAATCGGCTCTTTACAACTCAGAGGCAGCGCTTAACCAATTAGGTGGCCTTTTACAAGCCTACGTGGCTTTTAAACTCTCATATACGGCCTTTAAAACATGGTGTTTTTAGACAGCTCATTACATTTTTTGGGTGACAATTCTGACCTAGCTCCTACGTAGCTAAGGATTGCACATACGTGGCTTTTCATAGCACAGACGTGGCTTTTCACTGCCCTACGCGACATTTTACCTATCCTATGCAGCATTTTGCTAAAACTTTCCTAGGAAGCAATAAAAATATGTATAAAATGCTATTTTAAGATTAATAAATGCACTAAGAGAGTTCAAACCACTCACTGGAGGCCCGTAGTTAGGAGGTCTCTGATATCTATGTGCTCTCTTGAACCTGTGCTCTTGAATGGGGAACACCATCGCTGTCAATCGTCAATAACTCAGAGCAAATTCTCAATAGTAAAAAGTGAAAATGAATAGTAAATTTGGGGTTTTCAACCTATTTAAGCTATTTTAACCTATTTTATGAGATTTTTGACCCAGTCAAACCTAATTTGCATATTCTACACACAGGTGCATTTGTCCGACAGCTTTCCACATCATTGTTTATAAAAAATGCAATCATCTTGGATCTAGCCTATCAGCATTGTTCATCAACAAATTTTACCTACGATCAATATAATTTCATTTTTGAGGGGGCATCATCATATCATCTAACTGGGATTTCTGCATCATATCTTGTATCAAATTTGGGACATTAAAATTTCAAACTTTATCAATCAGATTTTCAATCAGGGATTCATATCAGGGTTTCACATCAGGTTTTCATATCAGGGTTTCATATCAGGGTTTCATATCAGAGCATCATATCAGGGTTTCATATCAGAGCATCATATCAGGGTTTCATATCAAATTTTCATATCAGAGTTACATATCGGAGTTTTCATATCAGGTTTTCATATCAACTCATCAGCATCGAATCAACGATTAGGACAATCAAGCTTTCTTTGAATCAATGCACTTCGCACATCAATTCAAAGAGGGGTATTTGTAGACACCTAAAAATTACCAGGTGTATCTCAATGCAAATCAAATGGATCAAAACAAATGGACAAAAATCAAATCAAATTAAAAGATCAAATAATCATGAAATCAAATAATTAAATTCAAGCCTAGAGGGATTAATTAAATTATGCAATTGATTTTTCAATTGTATAGTTCAAATCAAAAAGATTAAATCCACCCCAATCACCCTTCCATGGCTAATTTAATTAAATGATGGAGTTATTTAATTCCTAATATCTTTGAGACAACCAACCAACTTTCCCTCCATTTGAGAGCACCTCAAAGCTTTTGACTTAAACAAACTTTGATCATGATCAATTGACTCTACCCCCTACCCTTGGGAAAATGCTATAAATACAAGCCATTTCCTTTGTGTTTCAGATCCAAGAATTTCAAGAGCAAAATCATCCTAATTATAGGCACATTGAGAGCATATGAGGAGCATTTGAGAGCTTTTGAGAGAATTTCAGCATTTGCCTAGCATTTTAGCATATCATGTTTAGGAGCATTTGTTGTTTTCTAACATAATCTTGGAGCATTTTTGAGCATTTTGAGCATTCTAGCTAGATTTTGAGCATTCTAACATAGAATTGTTGTTTTCAATCTTAATTTCATGAAGGTGTATTTTCTTACACATAGGTTCCATTCTTAATCATTTCCATTATCATTCATTTTAGGTTGCATTGTTAATAATTTCCATTATCATTAATTTTAGGTTGCATTGTTAATCATTTCAATTATCTTTCATTTTAGATTGCATTGTTAATCATTTCCATTCATTTTAGGTTTCATTTTTAATCATTTCCATTATCATCCATTGTAGGTTATATTATTAATCATTCTCATTATCATTGCATTCACATACATTTAGAGTACAAACACAAAAGATCATAGGTACTATTATACATCCTATTGACACATACATATAAATACACACATGCACATAACATCCACCCTACATCCACCCATGTCATTAATCATAACATAAGAAGTATACATCCTGCAAAACAAACATGTCATCACATCATATAAACCATCCACCATGCATCACCCACATGTCAGTACATAGCATAGCATCATACATCTACCCTATGCATCGATAAAAAATCCAAAAGGGAAAATAGCACATAAATCCCACTACAACTCTCCATCATGTATATATGCTCTCTCTTGTTACATTATAAAATAATAAAAATCCTCAATTTCCATAATCATAGGTCATAAAGTCTCATACAAATTAAAAATGGGCTCTCTGCCCCCAGAAAAATCAACCTCAAAATGAGGTCATCATAGTGTCTGCCATACATATTACTAACCCCTTGGTCCACCTATGGGAGGTTGATCCTTTGGATCCTGCATGGTTGTATCCTTTCCCTCTGTCTACCCTGTGAGTGCTAGTGTGGCCCCCACTATCAATCTCACCCTTGTCCGGGTCTGCTCCAAAAACACCTGAACCCCTCTACCTATGGCTGGGAGTATGAAACCTATGCCCATCCTATCTCCTAGGGTACCTATACTTGTCCCTGTACTTGTATCCTGCCTCTCTCTCTCGAGGCTCCTGTATCTAAACTCTCAACATCCTGCATCTAAACTAAACCACCAACTAAACCACCAACTGACTGCCTATGACCATGACTATGCCCTGATCAATAGCTCAGTCTGTGACACTGTGTACTATGAGATACCCTCCCACCTACATGCTACCTCTGAAAGGTCTCCCTCCTGACATCAGTGATCCTCCTACTAACCTATATGACTCTTGTCTATCTCTGAGAACAACTGGATGATACATGGCTCTATACCAACCTTCCTTCTCCCTCACTGCTAGCTCCCTACCCAGCCCTATAGTACCTGCCCCTCCTCTGAGAAATGAAAACTCTTCCCTCAAGCCCCCTATATCCTATAATAGGTCATCTCTCTCTCTCTCTCTCTCTCTCTCTCTCTCTCTCTCTCTCTCTCTCTCTCTCTANTACAATTGGTCCCTCTCAGCCCTATAGCCATCTCTCTCATGGAGACAGGAATCCCTCTCCTCCAATACCATGAACCCATCTGCCATCATCTTTTCTATCTGCCCCTAGGCACTATCAACCTCTCCCCTTGCCTCCCCTAACTGCTAGGTGAGCTCTGTGACCCATCCCCTAGTCCTGCCACCTGTGCCCAAGCCTGATCTCACTCCTAGGTAATGGTATCCCTCTCCTATCGTAGTGTGTCCACCTTTCCTAGAGTATCTCTCAACCACTAACTAGTCGCGACATGCACCAATTGTAGTGACCTAAACTGCTCAACTAATGAATCCCCTGTGCCACTTGAGGATGATCCCCCTATCCCCAGGTCTTTTCCCTGTGTCCTTGGGCCTCGGTGGTACCTGTGTGTCTGGAAGAGATCTTGAGTCTTGCCTACCCCCATCCACATCCATATCTGCCTGATCTCCCTGGTCTCTCTCCCCCTCCTTCCCATCATCTCCTCTCTTCACTCTCCTTGGTACCCATCTCCCCTCCCTTTCCTAATTTTTCTACCCTTTCCTCTCGTTCCTGCAACCACACATTTTTCCCACGTTCCCACCATGGCAGGATTACATTCCCACATTCCCTCATCTCAGGGTTACAAGATTGCATTCCCATGACCCTCCATATCTTACCCCTACCTATTTGGCAGGATTGCTTTCATTTGATCCCCACCTAGCTCACTCACTCTAGGAATGCACTCCCGCAACAAATTGTTGCGGAATCACAAACCCATGAGAAGATTTTCCCCCTCCCCAGATTTGCATTCCTGCAAATCATCCCTACCCTTCCCAGCCCATCCCCGATCCATGTAATTTATTGCAGGATCACCTTCCCAACAGACCGAACGACATTCCTGCTGATGGACCCCCTGCTGGATCACTTCGTAAACACCCTACCCTACCCCAAAAAGATAAATGCCAAATCACAAAGAAAGTTTTTTGACCCTACCTATCTATTCGGAGCCTGATGCTATTATACACCCCTCATGATGTCTGCCCAATGCCTCGGTCGTCCCCTACCAGCTATTGTCCCCAGCGATCTTAGAGCTAAAAAATTTAAAGGTAATCTATAAGCTCAATGTGCACAATAAACCTATCCCTTTGATCCCCCAACCTTATATAGCCCTACCCTGCCCCATCTTCCCCCTTGCCTACCCCATCCTTCCCTAATTACTCCTTGCAGTCCCATATTTTCCTGTCCATCTTACATTTCCCTTTATCATGTACCCCCTTCTCCCCAGTTCTTCTTCACTCACTCTCATCTTCTTTTTGAGATGTCGCCAAGGCCTCACCTTCTCTCCCTGTCGCCCTCTCAAGGGGGCATCACTGTAGCCTAATTCTCTTCTCTCACCACTCTTGGGAAACTCTATCACCTGATTTTTTCTTCATGTCATCTATTATTTTAAATGTCTTATAAATAGTGTTATTTTAACCCTATGTTAAAGAGGGGCAAAATGTAGACACCTAAATTTGATTGACAAATTAAATTAAATTTAGTTCTCTCTTATGCATTATTAATTAAATAATTAATCATTATTTAATTAATTTATGTCAACCTCCTAGCTTAATTAATTTAATTAATTAGTTATAGTCCAATTAATCTAATGGTAACTCATAACCATTTAATTAATTAAATCCCCTTCCTCTATTAATTTAAATAAATACCTTTATCTATTTAATTAATTCATAAATCCCTCTTTATCCCACTTGTGATTAAATAAATCCCATTTAATCAATTTGAGCACATGGATCCTAACTTTAACCCCTAAACTAACCTTGCTTAACCAACTAACCTGTTGGGTATATTTCTTATTTTTCTGAGTCTTGCTAAAAGTTTTTTGTTCCCAGTGTTAGTTAGGCCTAAAATGTTATGGTCTATTCCAGTGTACCATTAAATTTTCCTACTAATGTCTGTGATCTGAGAAATACAAAGAAAATGGTTGAAAACCCTAAGCCCTAGGTTATTTGTGTCCTTTTCATGCAAAAAACATAGTCTTTCATGACCTTGTTCTAATTTGAAGTCACCTTTTGTCAAGTAACTTAAGTCTTGTAAGCCATGTGATTTTAGCCTTTTCCTTTATCTCTTGATCTCGCAATCAGAATCGAATATTCCGTCTAGTCTAGAGACTTGGTGCAAGATTGTATGTAGTAATCTTGAGATAAATGGAATATGCTCTAAGTCATTCATAGATTAAGAACAGATGGTTTATCTTGATCTGATAGGTTGGTTGGCACGTGATCGCTAGATAAATATGAAGTTGGCTCAAGGATTCAGAGACTCAACGATAACCATGGATGCAATTTTGATTGTGTGGCTAGTGCTAGATCTCATGACTTAACTTGGGTTATTTGACATATTTAGTGATCCAGAGATTGCTGAGTCGCATAATCTCATAATATAACCTGAGGTCAAGATAGAGTTCATTTTTTATTACTCGCGTGATCTCTAGAAGAAATCAGAGTTATGTGAAAGATTCAGAGATTCAGCAAGGATCGTTGATCTTTTCCAAGATGAGCGGCTGGCACATAATCTATAGAAAAGTGCCAAGGTCAAGGTTTTCTTCAATGATTAAGCGATAGCCATAGATCTTGTTATGTCTTTGAATTGATTGTGTGGCCTGCACGTGATCTCCCAATTAACTCATGAGTTAATAAATCTTTTGGAGACTTAGAGATAAGGCTTGTCGTGCAATCTCCAGATAAACCCATGGTTGAGGCTAAGTTAAGTAAATTTTATTTCAAGATTCAGATATATCTTAGTCACGTGATCTCAAAAGGAAAGTGTGGTTAAGAGGATGGTCTTGAGATTTAGTGCTGGCTATTGGACCAAAGAAGAATCAAGGGTTGCCGTGTAATCTTGGGAAGCATTGATAAAGTATAGAAAGATTGTGAGACTTAGCACTGACCGTTGAAGTGATCAAAATCTAAGGGCTAGCGTGTAATCTCCAAACAAAACCCAAGTTAGTAAAAATTATTCAATGACTTGGAGATTTTTTTAGTCACTGAATCTCTAAAAGAACCATGGTCAGTTGTGGTTAAGTTAGAACCAAGTCAAGTTTTCTATGAGTAAATCTGAGCCGTTGATCAAGACAGAGATTTGTGACTAGCGCTGAATTGATAGAAGAAAAAAATTCACAAGTTATTCAGCGAGCATGAGATAATGGCTAAGATGCAGACACATGTATAAGTAGCTAAGAGATCTGTGGTGTTCATGAAGTCTCTAAGTAAACCCAGGGTCAGGCAAATCTTTCAGCGATTTAGAGATAGCCTTTACTCGTGTAATCTCAGAATAGAATGGAGTTAGATTTGTTTTACATATAAACCCTCATGGACATATGTTGGAATCACTCATACCCATTAAGATGATTGAATATGCTTGGAATGAAGGAGTTGACATTGATTTGTAAAATAGGAATCTAGGATGCGCTCACAAATGCATGGATTTATGAACGCCACTCCTAGATATTCAATGTAGATATGCTTGATAATAACTTGAAATGTAGAAGAGATGAATGTAGATTGAAGTAAGGGTCTTCTTTCTTGATTGAGAATTTCTCTACTTTTCCACCATGAGAGATAAAATTGCCTCAATGGATAGATCACCCTGGAATGAACTTGAATGTGTATGCAATAAAACTAGTTTGTTAAGGAATATAAATCAAGCTAAACATTCAACAAAACTAATCAATTACAACATAAAGGATTAGACTCAAATGAAAGCATATACAAAAAGCTTAAGAGAATTCAAACCTTTTATACCCTCAAGTAATAGCCTTCGTTGTTGAATATATTTTGTCCAATATGTTTTGGATGTGTGCTCAAGCTTCAAAGGGATAGATTTTGGAAGGATTTTAGCATAATGAGATTATAGTGATGAATTTTGTTCTTCAAAAGAGCATGATAAATTTTCTTCAATGGTGGATGAAAATGAAGGAAACGAGGGGTCAATTTATAAGCAAATGGAGGGAGAAATGAAGGGTCAATATGAAAAATTGAGGAAGGGTGGAGATGCATTTGAGAGAGAGCACATGGATTGTGCTTTCTCAAATGCCTCTCATTGTGAAAAGTGTTACAAGGAGATAATTTTGGAAGACTGTTGGAATGTGACCATTTTGGGAGATTTTAGAGGGGAAACATATGTAAGAGATGGATGAAGTGTGTAAGAGGGATGTAAGAGAATTTAAGGAAGACTTAAATGCATATGGTTGGGGATTTGAGGGATGACATGAGGGTTGACTTGGGAAAGGGTTAGGATTTATTAATCCTTGGATTATGATTGTGAAAATGTTTAGGGAGTGATTATGTTTGGATTTGAGGACAAGTGGGAGGATTAGGAGGATGTGATGGGAGGAGAGAGAATGAGTAGAGGGGTTAATTAGTTAATCAGGGTTGATTAACTAATTGAGAAATATTAGTATGTGTGAAGGGGTTGGGTTGAGTTGGAACCATGAGTTATTTGGTTAAGCAAGGTTATTTTAGGGGTTAAATTTAGGAGCCATGTTCTTGACTCTTATATTCCCAATTCTTGATTCATACAAGTAAAAGTATAATTGATGAGGATTAATCCTCCTTCCACTTTGAGCTCCACAGACTCAGGCGGGTGTACCTTTCATAATTACTGCTTCTTAGTAATATTTAACAGTGGATCGAGGGTTACACTGATTTGTCTCTTGTCTTTTACTACAACAACTAATAACATGCCTTGCAAATGAATATGATCAATTTAATGCAAAGCTTAATAAGTGGTGCAGGAGCACACCTAGGCTAACCTCCATAGTTAGGATGTTTTGGCTTGTACTTGACATTGGCCAAGTCAAGATAGTTATTTTTTTTTATACCTTAGAAGGTCATTACAATGTGGGCTAGGTGAGTTAGTCATTAGCACTAAGGTCACCAAATTAGCCATTGTTAGTAGTTTTTAAAATTCTTAGTGTTAGGAGTTTGAGTTAGAGTCTTCAATGTGTCTTAAACACATCAATGATGTAATAGAGATGCCATAAGGTAATTAATGATCTTGGATCCTCGAAATGAAGAGGTTAGAGGTCATAAAACTTAGGGAGGAGGCATAATGGCAAATATTCCAAAAGTTGCTAAAAAGTTGCTATGACAACATTTGCAATTATTGCAAATGTTGCATGCAACCTAGTTATCTTTGGATCCCATTATGAATAGGAAGTGGGATATTGACTAAAATTCCTTAGAATCATGGAGATGGCATCTAATTTTAGCCAAGACTCAAATCTCATGAGTAGTCATGCATTGTAACAAGTTTTGAATATTGAATAGTAGCTCTGCAACTCCGTATTCTGAAAATCTGAGCATTTCATTATGAAAGTACCATCTAATGGATTGAAAGCTTAAAAATAATGATTTTTTTGTGTTCATAGGATAGTTACAAGAATCTTTCATTTAGTAAGTTAGTTTTTTTGAGTTTGTCTAAGGTCTTAGCTAAATTGTTTTGTGTTTAGTGTGCTCACTGGTCCAGTCGTTACCAGTCAGTCGATTCATGGCTCCCCGATGAAATCTAGCCATGGGAAACACCTAAGGATGGATGGATATGTTAGGGGAGTCAGTAGTGTATATATTTTTGGGATTAGGAGTCTTAGGAAGATGGAGAGCTATTTTTACTACTAAGCCCTAGGCGAGCAAACAATGCCCAGTTAAAGGTTTAGTGCTGAAGAATTGAAGATTTCTTGCAGGGCAAGGAAGTACTGTACGGGCCAAGTAAATTTACAGATAGGGTATGGTCATATATTGACATAATTTGAGTATTGAGTTCATACCAATCCATGAGACCAATTTTTGAGCAAGTTTTAAACTATGTTGCAGACAGTCCTAGAAATTAGGCCTATTAGCCCTATTGGACCTAGATTGTAGGAACCCTATGTACAGAGGGTCTAGGAGACTAAAACATAAAAAATACTTTGTAAAATGATAAAGGGTGTCTGAATATGGGATTAGATTTTCAACTTCTTTGGGAAAGTTTTGAAAGAAATATGAAAAGGTCACTGCAAAAGGCTACAAGGAAATAAGCCCAATTAGGTCTCTTGGAGAACAAAGTTTGAACTCGACTAGTAAGGGCCATGAGATCCATCAAAATGGAATAAAATGGGAACATATGCATGGATTAAAACATTATTAGAACCCCTTTAATGAATCCTGAATGCTAGAGTGGAGTTGGCACTTAGATCCTTCTAAGTGTAGTAGGAGAAGTGAAGAATTGAACTAACTAAAAGGTGTTAGTCTTTCAAGGTGAAGCACAAGGATTAAAACTCTCAGAGAAGAGTTGGAATTGGACTTAGTTAATCATCTAAGCCAATCAGCTGCTAGATGAGATTAGGTTCCTAGAAGAGACAAGCTAAATTCTCTTGGATGAAGTGCTAGCAAGCCTTGGAACACTCACACATATTGGTATCAGAGATTGATTAAAGATCATGCTTGTGGTGGATGTTTCAGCCTACTGAATTAGTTGGAGAGAATACACCATTGGGATTAGTAGAAGACAAAACCTCAGTGACTAAGTTCAAGAAGACTTACTTGCCTAATGATTATGAGGTTCAGCTACATCGAAGAAGACATAACCTCAGACAGAAAGATTTGGATGTCCAAGCATACACCGAAGAGTTCCAAAAGTTGTGCTTAAGGTCACAAGTGGTGGAGGATGAAAGCATCAAACTAGCTAGATATTTGAATGGACTCAAGGTTATATTCAATAAGATATGAGTCTTGTGAACTTCAAAACCATTCACCAATGTTATCAAATGGCCTTAAAGATAGAGGAGAAAGGAAAAATAAAACAAGAGCAAACCTCCAAAGGAAGAGGTAAAGGAAATGATAGTAGAGGATGAAGAGGTGGCTATGGTGGAAGAAGTTCAGAATCAGGGACAAAAGGAGAAGTCAAGTACACTGAGTAGCAAGAGGGAAGTTCTAGTAGAGGTGGTAGAGGAAGGAACTCAAATTTTAGAGGAAGAAGTGGTGGACAAGGAAGAGGCAATTACTTTGCCAATATGAAATG
>MU227372.1:1780832-1842388 GCA_018584345.1 Thuja plicata | reverse complement strand
TCTGAGGTACCATTAAATTTAGAAGAAGGTGAGAACCTCATGATGAGGAGAACATTGATCAAGGAGCCGGTTAAAGAAGAGCCAAGCCAAAGAAGGTCCCTATTTAGAATCAAATGTAAGGTGATGGGAAACATATGTAGAGTCATTGTGGACTCAAGGTATACTGACAACATTGTATCAGAAGAAGCAATCAACAAGTTAGGGATGACAAGGATACCCCACACCCATCCTTACAAGGTCACATGGCTCAATAAGGGACAACATGTCTTAGTCAACGAGAAAGCTTGGGTGGATTACTCTATAGGGAGATATAAGGACAAGGTTCTATGTGATGTGCTTCCCATGGATGCATTTCACTTGCTCCTAGGTAGACCATGGTAATTTGACCGCCAAGCTATCCATGATGGAGTGCAGAACTCCTATACATTCAAGAAGGATAAAGTAACTTTCAAAGTTCAATCATTGTTAGAGGATGCAGATGTGAAGACAACAGGTCCTAATGTGCTTATGGTGGGTGAAAAATAATTCATAGAAGCCATGGAAGAAGGAGAAGGAGTTGGCTATGCATTGGTACTAAGGCCAAGAGAAAAGAATGAAGAAAAAGGAGAGAAGAAATTAGAGGTACCTAAGGAGATACAAAGCATGTTGCAGACTTATGAAGGCATAGTAAGTGATGGACAACCATCAACATTACCCCCTAAAAGAACCATAATTCATAGGATATACTTCATACCCAGAGCTACCCTACCTAAAATGGTAGCTTACAAGATGACCCCTCAACAAAATGAGGAGATTGCTAGGCAAATAGAAGAACTCCTTAACCAAGGCCTTATCAAGAAAACATTAGCCCTTGTGCAGTACCTACTATCCTAGCACCAAAGAAAGGAGGAACATGGAGGCTTTGTACTAATTAAAGATCCATAAATAGAATAACCATTAGGTATAGGTTCCCCATACCTAGGATTGAGGACCTAATGGATTGTGTAGGTGAAGCCAAGTACTATAGCAAGATAGACTTGAAGAGTGGGTATCACCAAATTAGAATACATGAGGGAGATGAATGGAAGATAACCTTCAAAACCAATGAAGGTTTGTATGAATGGCTTTTCATGCCATTTGGACTATCTAATGCCCCCTCTACATTCATGAGGCTCATGAATGAAGTCCTCAAAGATTACATTGGAAAATTTGTAGTAGTATATCTTGATGATATACTGATTTATAGTAGGACAAGAGAGGAGCATCTTCAACAACTTGAGACTGTCTTCAAGAAGCTACATGAAGAGAAGTTGATGATCAACTTGGAGAAACATGAGTTCATCAAAATAGAGCTAGTGTACCTTGGGTTTGTCCTCTCTCATGGAAACCTAGAAATGGAAAAAAGTAAAGTGGAAGCCATCATGAATTGGCCTACTCCAAGGAAAAAAACATAGGTAAGAAGTTTTCATGGCCTTTCTCAGTATTATAGGAAGTTCATAAGATAGTTTAGTGCTATTTGTGCTCCTCTGTTGGACACAATCAAAGGAGGAATGAAAACTAAGTTCATATGGAATGAGAAAGCCACAAAAAGCTTTGAGTTTTTAAAAGAAAAGATTGCTACCCAACCTGTCTTAGTCTTGCCAAGCTTTGAGAAGCTTTTCACCATTGAGTGTGAGGCAAGAAATGTGGCTATTGGAGCTGTCCTAAGCCAGGAGGGCAGACTAGTAGAATTTCATTCAAAGAATCTGAGTGAAGCTAAGAAGTAGTATTCTTCTTATGACCTTGAAATGTATGCATTGGTTCAGGCTTTAAGGAAATGGAGACATTATTTACTCCCCAAGGAGTTCATAGTCTACTCGGATAATCAAGCTTTAATTTTCTTGATTTCACAAGAAAAGTTAAGTCACAAGCACATGAAGTGGGTTGAGTACCTACAAGCTTATATCTTTAATATCAAACACAAGAAAGGAGTCCTTAATAAAGTGGCAGATGCATTGTCTAGAAGAGCTCTCACAATTCAAGAAATTCAGTTGAAGAGTATGGGAATAGATCATTTCAAGGATCTATATGCTGATGATGAAGACTTTACATACATTTATAAGGTATGTGCTGAATTCAAGAATCATTTTCATAGCAAGTATGCTTAATACACTTTGCAAAGCAACCTTTTGTTTAAGGGAAATTAGTTGTGTGTCCTAAAGGGTCTATTAGGGAGAACTTAATCCAAGAAAAGCACAATGGTGCATTGAGTGGTCACTTTGGGATCACTAAGACCCAAGAACTTGTTCAAAGGTTCTATTGTTGGCCAAGGATGAATCTTGATGTTAGGAGGTATGCAGAAAGTTGTATTGTATGTCAAAGAGAAAAAGGTACTTCTTCAAATGTAGGCCTTTATCAGCCACTACCTATTTCCACTAGGCCATGGGAATGCTTGAGCATGGATTTTGTAGTTGGGTTACCCAAGAAAAGACAAGGCATGGATAGTGTATATGTAGTTATAGACAAATTCACCAAGATGGCTCACTTTGTGCCATGCAAGACCACTAATGATGCCAACCAAATAGCCTCTCTCTTCTTCAAAGAGATAGTAAGAATCCATGGGTTGCCTATGAGCATAGTGTCAGATAGAGACACTAAATTTATGAGTCATTTTTGGAAGACTCTTTGGAAAAGGTTAGGCACTAATTTATCCTTTGGGTCTGCATACCATTCCCAAAATGATAGTCAGACTGAAGTGGTGAATAGGATCCTTGGAAATATATTAATGTGCTTGACCAAGGAATATGGAAAACAATGGGATCAATTAATTGGACAAGCTGAGTATGCTTACAATGACACCATCAACTGGTCAACATGGAAGAGCCCCTTTGAGATAGTATATGGATTTCATGCTAGAGGAGTCTATGAGTTGAGAGACTTGAAAGATGGAGTGAAGGCAAGTGGATATGGAAATGATTTTTCTTATGCAATGCAGGAGATACATGATACAGTCTGGAAAAATTTGACAGAGAACACCTTGAAACATAAAACTAAGGTTGATGAGAGTAGGAGAACAATTCAATTCAATGTGGGTGACATGGTCAGGGTGCATCTTAAAAAATCAAGAATTCAAAAGGGAGTCCCTCACAAGTTGCAGATGAGAAGGATAAGTCCCTGTCCTATCTTAGCTAAGTATGGTGATAATGCATTCAGAGTTGAGCTCCCGGAAGACAGTGGATTGTCACCTATTTTTAATATTGCAGACTTAGTCAATTACAAAGGACCACAACAAGACATGGATCAGATTCTCAAAGAAGTGATCAGAGATGTGGAAGATCTCCAATTACCCCCTACTACAATCACTAGAGCTGACAGTGTATTGGATACTAGAGTCTACAAACAGACTAGAACCAAAGAATACAAGGAAAACTTGATAAAGAAGCATGGTCAAACCAATGCTGATGTAGTATGGGTAAAATAATTAGAGTTCAAGAAGATGGGGATAGATCCAAGTATCCTCAATCCAAGGGTGGATTGAACTTTTTATTTTGGGGAGGATGGTGTAGGAGCACACCTAGGCTAACCTCCATAGTTAGGATGTTTTGGATTGTACTTGACATTGGCCAAGTCAAGATAGTTATTTTTTTTTTAGACCTTAGAAGGTCATTGCAATGTGGGCTAGGTGAGTTAGTCATTAGGACTAAGGTCACCAAATTATCCATTGTTAATAGTTTTTAAAATTCTTAGTGTTAGGAGTTTGAGTTAGAGTCTTCAATGTGTCTTAAACACACCAATGATGTAATAGAGATGCCATAAGGTAATGAATGATCTTGGATCCTCAAAATGAAGAGGTTAGAGGTCCTAAACCTTAGGGAGGAGGCATAATGGCAAATATGCCAAAAGTTGCTAAAAAGTTGCTATGACAACATTTGCAATTATTGCAAATGTTGCATGCAACTCGGTTATCTTTTGATCCCCTTATGAATAGGGAGTGGGATATTGAATAACAGTCCCTAGAATCATGGATATGGCATCTAATGTTACCCAAGACTCGAATCTCATGAGTAGTAATGCATTGTAACAAGTTTTGAATATTGAATAGTACTCTGCAACTCTGTATTCAGAAAATACGAGAATTTCATTATGATAGTGCCATTTAATGGATTGAAAGCTTTGAAATAATGATTTTTTTTTGTTCATAGGATAGTTAAAAGCATCTTTCATTTAGTAAGTTAGTTTTTTTGAGTTATTCTAAGGTCTTAGCTAAATTGTTTTTTGTTTAGTGTGCTCACTGGTCCTGTCCTGACCAGTCAGTCAATTCATGGCTCCCCCATGAAATCTAGCCATGAAAAACACCTAAGGATGGATGGATATGTTAGGGGAGTCAGTAGTGTATATAATTTTAGGATTAGGATTCTTAGGAAGATGGAGAGATATTTTTACTACTAAGCCCTAGGCGAGCAGACAGTGCCTGGTTAGAGGTTTAGTGCTGAAGAATTGAAGATTTCTTTCAGGGCATAGAAGTAATGTATGGGCCAAGTACAATTCCAGGTAGGGTATGGTCATATATTGACATAATGTGAGGATTGAGTTCATACCAATCCATGAGACCAATTTTTGAGCAAGTTTTAAACTATGTTGCAGACAGTCCTAGAAATTAGGCCTATTAGCCCTATTGGACCTAGATTGTAGGAATCCTATGTACGGAGGGTATAGGAGACTAAAAAATACAAAATCCTTTGTAAAATGATAAAGGGTGTCTGAATGTGGGATTGGATTTTCAACTTATTTGGGAAAGTTTTGAAATAAATAGGAAAAGGTCACTGCAAAAGGCTACAAGGAAATAAGTCCAATTAGGTGTCTTGGAGAACAAAGTTTGAAATTGACTAGTAAGGGCCATGAGATCCATAAAAATGGAATCACATGGGAAAATATGCATGGATTACAACATTATTAGCACCCCTTTAATGAATCATGAATGCTAGAGTGGAGTTGGCACTTAGATCCTTCTAAGTGTAGTAGGAGAAGTGAAGAATTGAACATATAAAAGGTGTTAGTCTTTCAAGGTGAAGCATAAGGATTAAAACTCTTAGAGAAGAGTTGGAATTGGACTTAGTTAATCATTTAAGACAATCAGGACCTAGAGGAGATCAGGTTACTAGAAGAGTCAAGCTAAAGTCTCTTGGATGAAGTGCTAGCAAGCCTTGGAACACTCACATCAACAAGCCAAACTATGAACTTAGCAAGGGAAAATAACAGTGAAACAAGGATTCTCATCCTTTTTCTTTTTAGGGTTCTAGACTCAGGAAGGATAACCTAATGATTCTCTCTCCAAGGAATCAATAAAATGAACTATATCCTTCAATACAATTGGTAAACACGAATTTTACTAATAAAAAGAAAGTAAAAGATTATTTAGATTTAATATTGATGATAATAACTACTTATCAAAACCTAGACAAGTGTCTAATCCAAGGCAAAGATTCAATTGAGATATACATTCATAGAAACTAACTAATTGAAACACACTTGAAACTTAGATGGAGTGCATTACAAACCAACTTCTCATTTCCACACCCATGTATCAAATTCCTACACAAATATCTAGCCCTCTAGAACTACTCATAAGATTTACTCCCTCCTTGAAAGAAACTTACAAATAAGTGCATAGTTACCTTATAACTAGTACATTTAAACTGCCTTACAAATTAAGTATAGAAGAGAAAAAATATAAACACAAGAAGAAATCATAGATTTGGAACATGAAACTCCATTGGATTTTATTAATATACTTCTGCTTCAATAGATTTAGAGAGACAAAAAGCTTGAAAATAGACAAAATTTAGAAGTGTGCCTCACAGATCTTAATTCATCATGCTTTACAATATCTTACAACTTTCTATATATAGAGAGCACTAGCCATCTTGGAATCCTTAGAGAGAAAGGATGCAACAAGATTCAGATGGCTAAGCTAAACCTAAAAATTGCTAAAAGACAAAATTATAGTTACATATTCAGTCGGTGGAGAAAGACACTTAAGTAGCTGATTTGAAATGATTACAAATCCTTGGCAGTTAGCACCTTTATCCGTAGAAATTTTGGGTAACCTCTTGAAGTTGTTGTGAAACCTAGTGGCCACCAATATGGGCTAAATTACACTAGTCTTGCTGATGATTACCCTCTTTGTTCTCATTGGTTAGGTGTCAGGTGCCATTCTACTTTGAGCTCCATTATATGTAAGATGAATCTAACATTATAAAAAGAATCTAACATTATATGTAAGATGAATCTCAACTTTTAGCAAGACTCAGAAAACAAGAAATATACCCACCAGTGGCTCTATCTATGGCTCTATTCATGCAAAAACCCTAGTCTTTCATGAACTTATTCTAATTTGAAGTCGCTTTTTGTTGAGTAACTTAAGTCTTGTAAGCCATGTGCTTTTTAGCCTTTGCCTTTATCTCCTGATCTCGCAATCAAAACTAAATATTTCATCTGGTCTAGAGAATTGGCGCAAGCTTGTATCTCTTAATCTTGAGATAAATGGAATATTCCCTAAGTCATTCAAAGATTAAGCGCAGATAGTTGATCTTGATCTGATCATGCGGTTGGTGCATGATCGCTAGATAAATATGAAGTTGGCTCAAGGATTCAGAGACTCAACGACAACTGTAGATGCAATTTTGATCATGTGGATAGAGCTAGATCTCGCTACTTAACTGGATTTATGTGAAATATTCAGAGATCTAGAAATTTCTCAGTCGCGTAATCTCATAATATAACTTGGGGTCAAGTCAGAGTTTATTTTTTCTCAGTCACGTGATCTCCAAAAGAAATCAAAGTTATGTGGGAGATTCATAGATTTAGTGAGGGTCATTTATCTTTTACAAGATGAGGGGCTGGTGCGTAATCTCCAGACAAATGCCAAGGTCAAGGTTTTATTCAGCGATTAAGCGATAGTTGCAGATCTTGTTATATCTTTGACTTGATCGTGTGGCCTGCGTGTGATCTCCCAATTAAATCATGAGTTAGTAAATCTTTTGGAGACTTAGAGATAAGGCTTGTCACGCTATCTCTAGATAAACTTGTTGTTGAGGCTAAGTTAAGTAAAGTTTATTCCAAGATTTACAAATAGCTTAGTCGTGTGATCTTAGAAAGAAAGTGTGGTTAAGAGGATGGTCTTGAGATTCAGTACAAAAAGATTGTGAGACTTAGCGCTGACCGTTGATGTGATCAGAATATGAGGGCTAGCGTGTAATCTCCAAATAGAACCCGAGCTAGTTAAAATTATTTAGCGACTTGGAGATTTTCTCATTCACTAAATCTCTAGAAGAACCATGGTCAGTTGTGGTTAAGTCAGAACCAAGTCAAGTTTTCTATGAGTAAATCTGATCCATTGATCAAGACAGAGATGTGTTCTTGGTGCTGAATCACTAGAATAAGTCAAAAAGTCATAAGGTATTCAGTGAGCAAGAGATAATGGCTAAGATGCAGACACATGTATAAGTGGCTGAGAGATCTATGGTGTTCGTGAAGTCTCTAAGTAAAACTAGGGTCAAGCAGATCTTTCAGTGATTCAAAGATAGGATTTAGTTATGTAATCTCAGAATAGAATAGAGTTAAAACCAAATATTATGAGATTTAGCATAGGTTATAGATCAAATTCTCATCCTGTGGTTGTTGCATGATCTCTGAATAAACTCATGGTTAAGAAAAGTATTCAACGACTTAGAGATTTACTTTTCGCATGATGTCTAGATGACTTAAAGTTAAGTTGAGGTTAAAATATTGAGTTGGTAAGAAAAGATCTTGACCGTTGATGAGATATAAATCTTGCGGTGTGCACATCATCTCTGAATATATCTGGGGTTAGTCAAAATGTTCAGCGACTTGGAGATAAAGCTTGTCATGTGATCTCCAAATAAAACTATGGTTGAAATCAAATCTTGGCGATTTTATCATGAGATTCTAAGATAAGATGTAATGAAATACTCAGTGTTAAAAGGTAAACCAAAGGAAAGTTAGAGTTACAATTATTGGCTAGCACGTAATCTCAGAACAAAGCTAGAGTTAAGAAAACCATCTAGCAACCTAGCGAGGACCATAGATCAAGATCTCATCGTGTGGCTGGTGTTAGATCTCATAATATAACCAGAGTTAGTAGAAATATTTAGAGACTTGGAGATAAAATAGTCACGCAATCTCTAGATAAACTGTGGTAAGAGTAAGGTGAAATCATGAGGATTTTTTCTCATGCCATTATAAGGAAATAAGGTAAAAAGGCTGGGTTATTAAAGAGGAAATATTATGACAGGGTATAAGTAATCTGCTGAGATAGGAAAAAGTAAGAAAATCAAGCCAATCATATTGAGTTTAAAGCCTTTTCACATATAATAAGGTTTTAAAACTAAAAAAACACTCATGAATTTTCTAATTGGGCTTTTCAAATTTGATAACCTGTCAACTTCAGACGCCATGGCTAGGAAAGAATTGATGTTAAGGCATGTAGATTTATGACATAAGTGATTGAGAAATTATTTATAGGTTCTCAACTAGATTGTGATGACATATTTTTCCATTAGTATGCAAAGGAAAATAGTTTTGAAACCGTCGGTAACACCAACACTGAAAGACAGGTTTAGTGCAACCTGACAGACAAGTTCACAAGGGAACCTGACGACACAGTTTACCAGTGCAACCCAAAAATGTTACAAGATGAACCTGGCAGAGTAACCCAATAGAGGAACCAGACAAGAAGATTATAGTGTAACCCAACATAATAGATAATAGAGGAACCCGACATACTATAGAGAAACACAAGCACCAGTCTATCGAGAGATAGTTATAAATCTCAAGAAATGTGGATCTAAATTCCATGTCAGATAAAATGCTTGTGTTTTATATTTATCTTTTTGATTAGATTTAAATCAATTTCTTGAGGGACAAGCAATGCAATTGTTTTAACCAGTCCAACTGATTGGAAACATGCAAACTAGGAGATCAAGGTCAAGTTGTAAACCTTTGATCATAGAGTTATCATTATTATGTGTGAAACTCATTTAGGTAAAACTCATTGTATAAATAGATGTGTAATCTATCAAAAAAAATTCATGCAATGATGATTGTAGTTGTAGACACTTCTATGGATTAGAGGTAGATTTTTATGCAGCAGAACAGGCAAAGATGAAATTAGTTATCAAGAACAAGATTCAAGGCTACCAAGTAGAACAAAGGTATTGATCAATCACTATAGGTGATAATTATACATGTGAACTTTATTGGATCTGTAATCATAAATTCTAGATTGCATATACTCAGGTCAATGAATATTTTTGACTACATTCTAACAAGTGTAGCAAATAGAAGAAATCCTTTGAGAAGGTGGATTTAACAATCCTTTGTAAATCTCTTAACCGAGTGCACACTAAATAGTGTTGCTAAAGATCTTAACATAGTAGACCTTAACCAGTCTCTACATGTTACTCCTAACATGTTAAGATCATCAGAATTGATCAAACTTGTAAGCCTTAACTAACCTCTTCCATTCTGTAGATAATGAATTTTTGTGGGTTTCATCCCCACCACAGTTTTTACCTTCTAACAAGGGTTTTCTATGTTACCAAATCTTGTGTCATGTCTCATTACATTTCATGAATGTTTCTATGAATGTTTACATGATAATTGAGTTTATGAATTGATATTACATGCATAAGATAAGAATATCACATATGGTTGGTAATACAATGTATTGATTACAAAAGGACTAAGATTAAGTGATAAAAGTTTTAAGGGTACTGATTTACCCCTCCCCTCTCAGTACACACCATTCCATTATTTCCAACAATTGGTATCAGAGCTAGATCTCTTATTTAGAAATGTTTAAATACTTAAGACAAAATATCATATAATGGAAAGGTACAAGCTAGATAAGAGTATTGAGAATCAAAAGTTAGAGATACAGATCTTCTATGAGTAACATAAAGAAGCTAGAGTCAAGATGAGACAACTATTGGATGAAAGAAAGGTTATGGCATCTTGATGTAATGAAACAGACTATCATGAAGAAGATATACCTAATTTATTTAAGTCTTTAGGATCTACATCTAGCAATACATCAGACACATCTAAAGGAAGCATTACAAGTCTAAATGAAATCAATCAACATATGACTGGACAAGTGAAATCACTGTAAATTGGTCAAGAGACATAGATGGTAAGAATAATTGAGGTTATGAATAATGATAGACAAGCTGAGCAAGAAATAACATTATCTATTGATGACAGGAGGAAGATCACTGAAAAGCTACAAGAGAAAGAGTCAGAAATAAAAATACTTATTGAACATCATCGTGAGATCACCAATCAGATAATTCCTATGAGTTAGGAGGCAAACCAAATGAACATAGAACTGAATGGAAAGATGGAAGATATTAGTGAGCTAAGAGAAGAAAATGAAAGACTAAAACATGAAGTAAGAATTCAGCAACAACACAATGATATGATCAAGAGAGCTGAAGAAAGCACAAAAATAATGGATGATTTTCTGAATGGAAAAAGAAGAGTAAAAAAAAATACCAGATTAGGGTATACCAAGTATGGAGAATCACCATATGAAGCTGATCCAAAAAATGTCTACACAAATTCAAGACCAAGAAAGTAGTCATGCAATCACTATGGAAAACTAGGCCACACATCAAATATTTGCAGGAAAAAAATGAAAGGTATTCCTAAATCCACATCTTCATTTATAGGAAATTATTATAACTGTAACAAGAAAGGAAATAAAGCATATGAATGTAAATCTAAGGTGAAACAACCAAAGAAGGAAACCTACATGGAAAAATACTATCCTACACATCTCAATGCAAGGGCACACATCTCTTGAATGCAGAAAGAAGTAAAAGAAAGCATGGAATCCTAAAGAAAATGAAAATGCTTATCAACCGAGAAGAGTCAGTAACTCATATGTTTGGGATTAAAATATATGGAGAAATTGAAAAACATGTGGTAGATAGGGACATATAACTACAAACTGCATGAGGAAATGGATGAGAAAGTCTAGGAGCTGGACTAACCCTAGAATGGCATGCTTACACTGTCATAAAGCTGGTAATCTAAGCAAGGGCTGTAGAGACCGAGTGATAGAGAAACGAAATTTTCCAATGGAAATACCATTGAAGACATCAGGAAGATGAGAAACAAAATGTGGAGGAAAGCTACAAACACTGATGATGCTAGACCAAGTAATACAGTTGGTGACACCTTATCTAATGGATCTAGTGACATCACCACCCCCACTTAAGATGAAAAAGTAAGTATGGAATTGCACTATACTAAGTTACACTTTACATCAGTTCCATTATACATAGTTAAAATGCTAAATCAACATGATTAAAGATGCACTATGATATTACTTGTTATAAATCTGTGAATGTAATCCTGTCGGTTAATACATACTAAGAATCATCAGTGTACATGAGAAAACAAAGTTAATCAATGTAACTTGAGACTCTTTGGAAATCATGTAAAATGCATTTAAGTCTTCACCACTTACCGAGTGCCATTGGTAAACCTGTGAAAGGTCAAGTGACCTATCACTTACCCCGAGCTGAAAGTTTGTATGATACCCGAGCGACTCCATCTTCAAACATTGAGAAGTGGGTAGAGAATTAATTGTGCCACTTAGGGCATCATCTATAAATAGGGCAATGTAAAAGCTCATTATTCACAAAGAGAAATAGAGTTTAGAGCAGAGCAGAGCAGAGTAGAGCGAAACATAGTGACTAGATTATAGAGCATTCCAAGCAGACTCACAACATTAAAACAAATCAACAACAACTACAAAAGGTTAAAGTAAGTAACTAAGGACTCACTGAGCTTATTGTTATTTATGAGAAAAGCCCTAAATTTCTTAGAAATGATGGCAACCACTTCACGAGTTTCCAAGATCAAGAATGCCAAAGAGAAGAAGGTTAATCTGATCAAGAACTCCACTTGTGAATAACCTAACTATAAAATATGTCTAGAGGTTTCTTCACAATCTGACAACACTGGAGAATTTTTGGGAATACCACCAAGGGTTTTACTGATTGAGGATATCCGTGCATACATACATTGAAATATTTCCAAGATAGGAGATCTTGAGGTTGATCAAGCTTATAAGAAGCTTTTAAAAGATGAAAACATTAAGGATGAGCATAAACACATTGAGGTCAAAGGGATGAAAAATGCCCTAATTTTCCCTAGGGAGTTTAATATTGAGTGGATTCAGATAGTGTTGAGCAGAGTGCATGACTGAAAAATGTGGCTGGATGAGCCAAAACTGATCACTAGGGATGTGATACACGCTGTGACCAGTTATCCTATAACCGACAAGGCCAAGGCTCTTAAACATCTTCCTCACCTCGAGATTGAGAAGATGATAGGTGCAGTATGGGATAACAGACAATTGAAGGTTAACACCATCACCGATCCAAAACTAAAGTTTGTTGCATGTGTACTAGGATAAAAGATATACCAATCCAACAGGTTAAACATCATAGCATGTGGAGCAGTTGACACTGCCCACAAGATTGTAAAGAAGGGATTACAATTAGATCTATCTGAGCTTCTACTAAAACAATTAGATGAAAACATGGGGACAATCAGGTCTACAAAGTCCAATTCATGTAAGTCTAGATCACTTCTAATGTGTATATTTTTCTATTTCCAAAACTTCTTTCCATCTATCGGTAATGTCAACTATCAGTGAATTCATCAAGTCATTAGGTGATAACTTTACATCAGGTATGGATGAATACTTTACTGGGTTTAAGGAAATAATGTAGAAAAGGATGAGGATACTAGAACAACTAGTAGAAAAATATAAGACTGATATTTGCTTTATGATGGACATCGATAACACTTTTATCAAACCAGTTGTACTAAGGACAACATGGTTAGCACCACTTGATTATGAGATCAACATAGATCAAGCCACCAATGCTATTGAAGCATTGTTAAATCAACCATTAGACAAGTCACAACCAAGCTTTGGAACCTATGAGGAAGCCAAGGAAAGAATAAAAAAAAGCTTAGTTGTGAAGAAAATTGATAAAAAGAAAGAGAAAATGGTAAAGACACTCAAGAAGAAGTTGTCAATAAATGATGAAGAGTCAGAACAAAAGGATTACACCGAGGGATAGTCACCCATCAATGAAGGTTAACAAGTGAGTGACTCGGAATCTATAGAGTCTGATGCACCACCACCACCTGCAAAGAAATCAAGGACTATGGCTACATCATGGACAAGGAGTCAAACTGATAAAGTAGACTCACCACCATTCAAGAAAGGACAAGTGAGGACTTACAAAAGGAAACCTCAAATAGGGAAAACCTTAGAGCCTAAGAGGAGAAAATGAATAATCCAAACAAAGGAAGATATAGAGGATACTGCGAAAGATTAGAGTGAACAACTCCAACCTATTAAGAACAAATTTCATACTACAATTGATGAGGTATGTGTGTCAATGATCAAGGCAGGTTCAATTACTGACCCTAAGATTAGAAAATGGATAACTCTAAATCCAAAGGATCAGAACAAGATAGAGGAAGCCATCATCACAATGATGAGTATATTCAAATATGTACCAATATAGTTTGAAGATAAGATGCCTAAAGAACTTCTAGAAAGAATATCGGTAAGATGGAAATTCGCATTGAACTCAAAAAAATAGATAAGGGAAAGAACCATAGTTTTTATTATGCCACCTGAGTCCAAAATGGAAGAAATTGAAGAAATGATGAAGTTACATTCCATGAAGTTCTCTGTAAAATTGAGAGCTTACAAAGTCCTACTGGGAAACTTTATTGATCTTGATAGAGAAAGTGAGAATACATAGAGGAGAATACTCAATGTACATGAAAAGGATACAAATCTTGAGAGAATTTGAGAACTCACCGAAAAGCCTCACAATGAAGAAAAAAAGGATATACCAAGCCCAAAGCACATTCTGATAAATGATGATGAGGATGTCACTCAAATTGAACTGAATACAAAAGAAAGAAAGGCAATGGATGACATTCCTCATATTCTATAATCATTAGGGGATACTGTAGATAATACAATCAAAGATACAAATATCATTGTTATAACCAGAGATGATCCTATAGATGAGGTAAAGGGAGATGAAGATATTATTGTTACCTCTGAGCAGTCCAAGGAACAAGATACAACTACAGATGCTGCACAAGTGAATAACTAGGTCAAATGCCATTATTGATATAGGCTATCAATATCATCTCACAAAAGGAGTAGTCACCCGAGCCCAATGCAAGCATACCTAATGATAAGGGTGAAGAGGAGAAATACAACACAACTGATGAACAAAATAAAGAAGGAGAGAAAAAAGAAACCAATGAAGAACATAAAGAAACATGAGGAGAACAAAAAGATAAAGGTGAAGAAGAGAAACAAGGTGATACCACTCCTAAGGATACCAAAGGAGATGCTGCAGATAAGGCTAAGGTTGATGTGGAGATGTCCACTCCCAACCAACAGGTAAACACCAAGAAATAGGATACATGTACACATACTCCAAATCCTTCACCAAGAACATTAGACCAAGCAAATGAACTTGCTATGGTACTATATATAGGTCCCTCCACAACTCTATCCAAGAAGAAGAAGAAAAAGAATAAGAATCTAGTTACTTTGGATGAGATTATTGAGATACCAACCTGTGATCTGAGGACATTGGATCCAGAGACACTTACAAATTATGCTAAACTTTGTAAAAGAAAAGATATCTAAGATAAGATTAAGAAGGAGACAAAGTACACTTAGGTACTTGAAACAACCAAGGAAATACTATAGAAAATTGTACCTGATACATATATTGATCAAAATACTTCAATCATTGATCAACTAGCCATTCTTACCAAAGCCATTACATCACAAAATGTGGATGCAGAGAAGGCCATAGAAGAACATGCAAAACAAAAGTACCAATATAAATTTACCAAGAAAATCAGCCAAGAAGTAGTTGAGAACAAGGTAAAGTTGTTTGAACAAGTAAATGAATTGGAACCAATCATTTCAGAAGTTATCACCTTTATTCAGAAGTTAAGCACATTAGAGCACTTCACTAAAGAAAATAGTGAAAAGATTGCAAAAATAGATGCAAATCTTACTGCTAGTGCTCAAGGTCTCTCAATAACTAAAAATGCTATAAAGTTGCATTATGCAAAGGTAATGGAAGCAAAGAAGTTGAGACTTCAAATTCAAGAGACAGAATTGAAGTTCCAAGATGAGGTAACCGAGCTACAGGCTCTACTACTTCCCAATATTACACTACTATGACAACATATGACTATGACCAGCTAATTGATAGCCACCCCAGAGATGTCTATCACTGACAAAATCTATGATATGCACGCAAGGATTACATTGGAGAAAATGGCCCTAGAACACCTTCAAGAAAAATGGGAGAAAATGATGGAAGACATGTACAACTCCCATTCCCACATTTTTGACAAGTTGTAAGTAATTACACCTTTTCCCTTACTATCAAAAAAGGGGGAAAATGATATGATACAGGGGAAGATGATATGATAAAAGGGGAAGATAAGGTGAAAAGGGAGAATAGTATAAAGGCAAGTGTACATGCATATACATAGGGGGAGTCATAATGACTAGGTGAACACATGGTGTACATTACTAAACATTTTAGTTTTTGCACATATCAGTTTTTGATACTAATGTCAAAGGGGGAGATTGATGACATATTTTTCCATTAGTATGCAAAGGAAAATAGTTTTGAAACCGTTGGTAACACCAAAATCAAAAGATAGGTTTAGTGCAACCTAACAGACAAGTTCACAAGGGAACCTGATGACATAGTTTACCAGTGCAACCCAAAAATGTTACAAGAGGAACCTGACAGAGGAACCCAAAAAGAAGATTACAGTGTAACCCAATAGAACAAATAACAAAGGAACCCGATAGACTACAGAGAAACCTAAGCACCAGTCTATCGAGAGATAGTTATAAATCCTGAGAAATGTGGATCTGACTTCCACGTTAGATAAAACACTTGTGTTTTATATTTAGCTTTTTGATTAGCTTTAAATCCATTTCTAGAGGGAAAACAAATGTAATTGTAATTGTTTTAATTAGTCTAACTGATTAGAAACATGCAAACTAGGAGATCAAGGTCAAGTTGTAAACCTTTGATCATAGAGTTATCATTGTTATACGTGAAACTCATTTAGGTAAAACTCATTGTATAAATAGATGTGTAATCAATCAGAACAAATGCATTTGATGATTATTGTAGCCATAGACACTTCTATGGATTAGAGACAAAGTTTTATGTAGAAGAACAACCAAAGATGAAATCAGTTATCAAGAAAAAGATTCAAGGCTACCGAGAAGAATAGAGGTATTGATCAATCACTATCAGTGATAATTATACATGTGAACTTTATTGGATATGTAATCAACAATTCTAGATTGCATATTGGTGCAAGGAACCTCCTAAAGTTCCTATTTTATGCTTAAGTGTTTATAATAATCTGAATCCTTTGGATCACCCTAGCATGTGCATGTGTGGGTCTATTATGTAAGGTGAAGGACCCTAAGGTAAGTTATAAACCTATGGGTTCCTGAAACCATGCTAGACCATGTTAGTCCCTTTTAGTGATTTTTGAGTTTAGTTAGAAGATTATGTTTTAAGACCTTATAATAGGCTCTTGTCATGTTTTGGAAATCTCCCACACCCTTGGAGGTTGGTAAGGTTGGCATTTTCTTAAATTAACAATTTTGTCAAGTTTTGGCAAAACGTTGTCTTTTTGCAAAATGTTGCATGAGCAACTTTTGAAAAATGTTGCTCAAAGAATGAAAAATCAACTGTAACCAGCCACACCAACTTCTTGAAGCATCTATAATACAAAGATGATGGTATTACAAGTTCTCATTCCTTCTAGGAAGGTTAGAGTTTACTATGTACCAAGCTTGATGTTCAGAGAAGGAAATAGAAGAGTTTTCTGAGTCATTTAGACAGTGTATGACCTGGTATGGATTCATCTTGTGGATACACTTACAGAACTTTGTGATTCTTTGATTTACTTCACCTTTCTAGTTGGTTTGATTTTTTTTGTGAAGTTTCATAGGAGTTAGAGATTTTACTTGTTCACTGTCTGAGAAACCAAGGTTTACTGGGCCTCCTCCAAAGATGTGATCCTAACTTGGGATTGAAGAAATGGATCTACTTGGCCACTTGGGGAATATAAGTTAGGGTCATGCTCTTTAATATTCCTAAGGCTCAGAGGCTCAATGTTATTTCTATGTATTTTGAGACAAAGCCCTATGCTAATTATCTCTATGTAATTAGCCTGGTTCTTTAGTACAGTCACATGCATGTGAAATATATGATTGGGAGGATCAAAATAATGGTGGTTCTAGACTATTTTTGGGTAGAGAAATCTGTCTAAGCCCTTGTGTTTATTATTTGAAACCACCTTAGACCACTTTCTTAGCAATCTAAGCCTAACCTAGCTAATTAGGTCTGTGAGATTTGCAAGAGTTTAGTGGCACATGAGTGGAGTGAAGTGATAAGGATTTGGGAGGTTTCAAAAATCCATAAAGGGTGTCTAGAAACCTAATCAGATTAGTTAGATCCTTTTGAAACTGAAAGTTATGTTTGAAAAACCCTCTGGATATGGCTACAAGGAATTCTAGGCCATTTAGTGTTTGACTACCCTTGGGTCTACAAGAATGAATCCATTGGTGGATTCTCTACCCTTGGGGTCTTAAAAAAACCTTACTTCACCTAGGTTGGTTTATCTAAGCCTCTGGTGAAGTTTCTACATATTTAACTTGGTTTAGGGAAAGTGTCGCTAAAGGAGATATTATAGAGAATTGGATCTTAGCTTGGAGAGCTAAGTTGTGATAGAAGAAGTGATTTGGCTTCTTAGGCAAGTCAATACATACCCTAGGAAGAAATTTTTGGAATTAGGGTGTCTAGATTGGGAGCTTGAAGTGATAACAAAAAGTTGGAGCCCATCTAGGTCTTCTTGCAGTGCACTCTACATCAGGTGGTATCAGAGCCTGCTAAGACCTTGGAAGAATTGAAGAATGGGTGACAGAATGGAAGAACCTCAAGGAGAGGAAATTCCAACTAGAGCCAAAAATGTGGAGTTGGCTAAAATTGTCAGAGAATAAGTAGCCAAGAACAAGAAGATGGAGGAAATAAAGATGTTGAAGGACCTCCAAACAGAGAAGGAAGAGGGAGAAGATTTTGAAGAAGAAGAAGAAGAAGACATAGAGCGGGATGAAATAAAGAACATACCAGTAGAGCAAGTCAAATTTCTTGAAGCTCTTGAGAGAGTTGGAAGGAGAGATCAGAAATCAGACATTCCCATGTTTTGTGGGAAAATGTATCTCGAAGAATGCATGGATTGGATAGAAGCTTTGGAGAATTATTTTGAATGTGACAATATCTCTAAAAATTAGAAGGTCAAAGTTGCAAAATCCAAAATGAAAGGACCTGCCTTAAGTTGGTGGAATTTTCTACAAAATGAAAGGATAGAGGAAGAGAGGAACCCTATCTCAACATTGAAAAGGATGTTGGTAGAAGTCAAGTAGCAGTTAGTGCTAGAGGACTACGAGATCACCCTCCATAAAAATTTGCAAAATCTAAGGTAGAAGGACCTTGATTTGAGTGGATACACTGAAGAGTTCCATAGAATTACCTTGAAGGCCAAAGTCCCAGAGAGTGAGAAACACAAACTTGCAAGGTACCTAAATGGACTGAAATATAGTATTCAAAATGAAATGAGCTTATTCAACTCTGAATTAGTACATAAGTGTTTTCAAATGGTACTAAAAATTGAAGAAAAACAAAAGAGGAGAGGAGAAAAAAATAGTAGAGGCAGAGGGGAAAATTTTAGAGGCAAAGGTAGGTTCAATGGTAGAGGTCCATTCCAAAGAAGCCAAGGGGAGTTTAGTAACCATGAGTCAGAAGGAGAGCACAATAATAGAGGAAAATTCAAAGGCAGGAGATCAAATAGTAGAGGGATATTTGGTGGAAGAGGACCTAGTGTCTTCATAGGGAAATGTTTTACTTGTAACCAAATTGGACACCAGTCCTTTAGATGTCCTAAAAAGAGTGGCACCAACAGACAAGGAGGGGATAGAAGAGTACAACTCAACCAAGAAGATGACAGTCAAAGTGTATCCTTCTATTGTTCTACAACTTCAAGACCTAAAAATCCAGAACAAGGAGCATGCCTCATGATGTAAAGGACACTCCTAAGAGTACCTACTACTGTAAAACCACCTCAGAGGAAGTCATTGTTCAGAACAAGCTGCAAGGTGAACAATAAGGTATGAAAAGTTATAGTTGATTCTAGATCCACTGATAATATTTAATCTAGGGAGTTAGTCACTAAGTTAAAGCTACATATAATCCCTCATCCTTTCCCTTATAAGGATTCTTGGTTGACAAAAGAAAAACAAACTATCATCAATGAACAAGTTTGGGTAGATTTCAAGATAGGGGAGTATACAGACATAGTTCAATGTGATATCATAGAGGTGGATGCATGTCATTTTTTATTAGGTAGACCTTGGAAATTTGATGTAGATGCTAAGAATGATGGAAATTATAATATTTATACTATATTTAAGGATGGTGTTGAGTATGTGATGAATCCACTCCCTGACTGTGAAAAAGAAAAAAAAAACATGTTACTAGTAGTGTCTTACATGTAGGAGAGAAAGAGTTTATGAAAGTACTAAAAGAAAGGGATACACCTTCTTATACAGTAGTAGTGAGACCTAAAAGATATCAATGAAAGAACCAAAGGTCAAGGCCCCTACTAGGGATGTAGGACCCAAAGAGGTCAAAGCACTATTGGACCAATATAAGGGTATCATAGCTGAAAGTACACCAGAATATTTTCCACCTAAAAGAGAAGCGAGTCACTATATAGACTTCATACCAGGGACCACTCTTCCAAACAAGGAAGCATATAAGATGACCCCTGAACAAAACCAAGAGATAGGAAGGCAGATTGAAGAATTATTTTCAAAAGGTCTCATTAGGAAAAGTGTGAGTCCTTGTGCTGTCCCTATAGTCCTAGCACCCAAGAAAGAAGGAACATGGAGACTATGTATGGATTCTAGGGCCATAAATAGGATAACAATCAGATATAGGTTTCCTAGACCTAGAATAGAGGATTTGATGGACTGTTTAGTGGGTGCAACTTATTACTCAAAGAAAGATCTCAAGAGTGGTTACCATTAGATAAGAATTAGAGGTGGAGATGAATGGAAGACAAAATTCAAAACCATATAAGGCATCTATGAATGGCTTGTAATTCCTTTTGGTCTCTCAAATGCTCCAAGCACTTTTATGAGACTAATGAATGAAGTATTGAAGCCTTTTCTTAACAAATTTGTTGTTGTATACCTTGATGAAATTTTGATCTTTAGCAGGAGAAGAGAAAAGAACCTCAAGCATTTGGACATGGTAATGAGAAAAATCCATGAGGAACAGTTGAAGATATAAGTTGTCACCGGGTACCAGGGTACTGGCCAACTTCGCTTGCAAAGGTTATCCGGGGAAATGAGATTCCTCGGGCCTCCAAGCACCTGAGGGCCAGGTCTCGACAGTGCAAGGTTCAGTTGGGAGATGTGACTATTTTCAAGGGGGATAGATAGTTTCTTCAACTCATTCTCTCTGGGGATTCATGAAGGTGGGGTTTCTCCAAGCATTCTACACTTAGCAAATAAACTGAAAAATATCCTGCAGGGTTAGAAGTAGTTCATCTACCTATAGTTATGTTTAAACATTCAATACATCAATAATGCTCTGATATACTACACTAAATACCGAAGAAATACACAACCATCAACTCACATTTGATCAGTAGCAAAGGGGATGGAGGTCATTAATCTACTTTAAAACATCAGAGCAGAAGACATGAAGAACATTAAACATAAAATACCATTAACTTAGAAGACAAAGTGTCAACAACATCGTTGCAAGAACACTATCTTATTCATTAACATTCCTTCTAGCAAGCACTAGTGCATGATACAATGACGGCTCCAAGGGAGCATCTAACTACTGAAAGCTTTTAAGACCAAGGAGCATTGAGCTCTGCAACTGAAATGAAAATACTGCTTCTCTATTACTATGGACTGCAAAATCATCAATTTTGACAACCCTTGGAAAAGGGTCGGACTTACTACTTATACACATTTTATTCTAACCCTAACCCTAACCCTTATTTTATATTTTTCCATAAAATACATTATCCAGTGGCCGGTACTACCTGCACCACTTTACAAAAGACCTCGAGATGGAGAAGGTCTGACATGTCAGAAGAATAAGACAAGAGGATGGAGTAGAAGAATTGACCTTGAGAAGGGAGCCGAGAAAGAGAAAGAAGAAATCCAATTCCCTAGGGATCGAGGCTACATGCCTCATAAATGGGAAATGTGGTGCCCTGTCTCCAATGTGCCAAGTGTATATCTGGAGTGGCACCTTGAAAAGGTCATCTGTCAAAAAACCAACTGTTGATCCGACGTGCCTCGATGTAGCTATCTACCCTCTAAAAATCTTTATTAACCACTTTTGAAAGTGACCAGTTGGCCTTGGGGACCGGGACACAAATCACTCAAAAGTATACAAAAATTTAGGATCCGGGACTCTGGGATCTGGGAACTTATGTTCTAAAAGAATAAAGAATACAAAATGCCTGGGTTTTCTCTGGCCCTAAGAGAAACTTTATTGTTTCTTGTTATCATTGAAGGTCTAGAGGAGGTGGGAGATTCCATCCTCATCAATCTCTTTGAGGCTGGACTGCTGGTACTTGGACACCTCGATCTATTCTCCTAGCTCTGGAACATTCCTCTTGAATTCATTGGCCATTTTTGCCGCATCATGACCACTAAGGATCATGCGAGTCAGTCTCGCCATTTGAGTTCCATCCACTCCCTCTAGGGATTGATATCTTGACTCCATTAATTCATCAAACTTCCCCAAAACATATTCCTCTGGCGTGCATGTGTCAGTGCTGAACGGGTCAGCTCTGGAGACCTTTGTGACAAAATCCTTATACAAATTTAAAGAATATTGGATTGTGTTGATTTTATCATGCAGAACCCCTACCAATTGCTTGATCACCTCCAATGTGAGGTCAAGTCTGGAGTGTTGGGTCCTCACAAAATTGAATGATTCTTCTCCTAGAATCCCAGACTTAGAGACCATTTCCTCCCTAAGAACGAGGAGTTCTTCAAGTTATACTTTCCATGCTTCATAATTTTCTATATCACCCTCCCATATGTTGATGATAGTTTTTTCCTGATGCAGAATGTGTCAGGCCACATACAAATCTGGGAGGGTGGATACCAAGAAGCGCCATGTGTTTCCTATCTGCAGAGCGACCCACTCATTGACCACTTGGGCCTTCTTCTTCATTTCTTGCATGGAGTCTATGTCACTCTGTGGTAGTGGCACATCATATGTGGAGGCTTCTAGAGGAATGGCATTGATGGGCCGGGCCAGCTCAGTTAGCAATCCCATAAGGTTTGCAGTCTTCTCTTTTTCCACCTTGAGCCTTTGGGCCTCCTTTTCATAACCGGCCTCCACGGCTCTGGTCACTTCTTTCAACAAGTCCACTTCACCCTATTTTCCTCTTTTGCCCAGTGATATCTCCATGATATCATAATCTCCAGCTTTGGCAGTTGCCTCATCAGCATCTGAGGGAGGTGTTTCCACAACTACAACTGTTTCTCCGCCCGACCTGATTCGAAGAGTATGAATCGTCTGGGATTTCTTGGCCTTCGGTGGATTATGGACCTGAGCCATCATCTCTGTCAAGGAGAGATGAGCTCTGGGGGTTGACGGAGCTTTTATTTTCTTATTTTTGACCAGCCACTATGGCGACAGGGGTGGCTTATTTGCCAAAGTCTATTCTTTGGGTTCCTCCCTGGTATCTTATTGTTGCTCCTCCTTAGTGGTGTGAGTCTCACCCAGCTCCTTCTCCATACCCTTTGACTTGTCGGCGATGTCTTCCCTAGTGACATTTATTTCTTTTGCCCTGTTATTTGTATCTTCTGCTTCATTTGGGCCTTCATTGGCCGCCTTGGGGGTTTCTTCCTTTTGTCGCTCTTCTTGTTCCTCAGCCTCTGTCACCGAGATCTCTTCTTCCATTGGTATATCTTTTGGAAATAGAGGAGGTATTGGGCCAATATTTAATGTTTGGGCCATAGTGATTACCTACCCAAAGGTCACTCTGGGGAGTGGCACTTGGAATGCGATGGCTGAGGTTACGGTTGCTCCCATAGGTCTGGTTCCCTTAGCGGATGCCATTTGTTCATTCTACTTCTATTGGTCCACTCCTATGTTTTGAGTCTTTGGGACCTCAGAGGAAACCTCTTGTTATATTTCTTTCTCTTCTTCCATCTTCTCTTCCTGCTCCTGCGCAAGTTCTTGTTCTAGAGCCTCTTCTTGTGCTGGGACTTCAACCTCCGTTTTCTCAATGTCCCCCTATAGATTCCTGAACTCATCAGTTGCAAAAAAATCATCAAAACCATCTTGTGGGGGAGGATTTTCTAGGACATCAGAAAACACTACTTCCCTTTCTAGTTCTGGGGAGTCAGAGGAAAGTATCTCAACTTATGGAATTTGGGGCATCCCTAGCTCTGGCTCTGCCTTGGGCTTTTGGTTGAGCCTCTTCTTTCTCCCAGTGACTAAGGGTGGCCTCACATCCCTTAGTACTACTTGTTATTCTGGGTCCACCCTATTTGCCTTAACCATCAAGGCCACCAGTGAAGGAGAGGTGGGAAGACGAACTGGTCTAGCCATTGACACCGGGGTTGCCAATCGCGTGATTAATTTCTCCCTCATTTGTTGGGAGGCTGCTACTAATTGCTTTATCTTCTCTTTTATGGAGACTTCTTGCATAGTGGGAGTTTCCATTATTCCTTTTCCTTTGTCTCCTCCCTGTGAAGAAGTCCCAGCCCCCGGGGTTATCTTTGGTATCGGCTGGGCCGCTCAGCGGACACTCCTGGGGCACACCTTCTTGAAATAGAGGTGGCTATGTTCAACCATGTTACAGGTGAATTCTTCAATAGTGGGCCCTTCCTGAGCATCCCAATTTACTGGTGGGAGGGATAATTTGTCAATCCCCTTTGCTTTGTACTGGGGATCTACCGTGGAGCCGATGTCTGAGAAATCTTCTGGGAATCTCTGGAGCTTCAATCTTTCCATCATTCCTGTGGTCATTCTGACATAATTTTACCCCTGGACCTCCACATCATCCTGGCAATCTTCCTAGAAGTCTTCCATGTGATATTGATGGTGCTCTGATGCCCAGGGAATTGCTGTTGCAATCTTGCCATGCGGATCAAAATGTTTCCATGCTAAGTAAAATTCTGCCAGGTTATAGCATTTAGGATCATTATCTGCTTCTTTAGCGGTAGCCAAACTGTATGAATAATTCCCACAAGTGATTGGGAATGGAATATTTGTTACCTTCTTCAAGGCATAGAATGCATGTAGCTCCATTATCTGCCTGCAATAGTCCAGGAGAATTATCTTGTCCCCACAATGTTTGGGCAACAAGTAGTGTTTCCCAGAGAAGATGGTCACCCTTATGTATGTATGCTATTGAAACTGTATATAGTAATGCCTGTAACTCTGTACCAAATTCATCACCTCTGTAGACAGGAGGTATCCTGCATCTTGGGTGGGTGTGAGCAAGTGGTAGTAAACGAAGGCATCATTTACCCAGCCAAACCTGGGGAAGCTGGCCTCCCATTGAATCTGTGGAAAATGGTCCCAAGGGGCCTTCTAGCTCAGGCCGATCCTAAGTACGCCCTCTATGAGTAACCCATTGGTGTGAGGTTGTTGTTGTGCTAGGGCCCAGAGAACATAGGAGGTCATATAAAACTTCTTCTTCTTGGCCAATTGAAGGAACTGGGAGTCTATGTGATTTGAAATTATGGCAACCCAGTCAAAATATTCCCCATCCATGCTTATACCAAGCAAGAAGTAATACATCCACTCAGAGAATTCTCAGGCATGCTATTGCCCGAAGACCTGGCATAATAGTATCATCCCCATCTAGATGCTTTCTTTGAATTCAGACCTGGGGATTTCTAATTTCATCCTCTTGGGGTCCCTCTTTGGAACCTTGAGCCAATTATTGTTCATGTATATATGGGCCGCCTCCTCCAACTGCTTAAATTGGGCCAGGGCATCTGACTGGGTGACTATAGCTGGTTTGTCAAATTGGGGGATTCCCAAGCCCCTCTGGAAGGTATCAGGGTCTAGGAACACCATGGGAGTAGGATATCCGGTGGGTTCCAGGGCTGCGAGCATGACAGCCCAGATGGATGTATTGTAGTGAGTTGCAAGTATGAGAATAAGCTTCGGTGACTGCATCGAGCATGGGAAACAAGCTGCCTTAAGGATCCCAGAGTTTCCAATTTTTATGGCCAATGGATCCCTGACCTGTCGTTGGATGTACATCATTTTTACCAAGGCCTACATTTTGGGCTATGTCCCAACGCTGGTGTCAGTAATGAGCTGGACTTTGGACTCAATCTTCAAGCTCGTGATAACGTTGTCCTTCATGTATTTCATTCTTAGGGGCGATTTCTCCAGGGCCTTCTCTATTTTGGATTTGACAGCTTCCCTGGTAACTACCGTAGAAGGAAGTTCCAGACTCCTGGGTGGTGAAGATGCGGAAGCTTTAGACATGTTGAAAGTATGTTATTCTAGAAACCTGCAAGGCAAGGCGACCATTAGAACATATAAGTAAATGTTATTCAAGGGTATGGAGATCTTACCACCGTGGTGCTTTCTTTTCTTGAAGAGTTAGCTTAGTTTAAAATCCCAGAGAGTACATATATTTTGCAAACTTAGAAATTTAACCAATAGCCAGGTCTGGGGGTCTCAACACACTTAGTAAAGGCAAGACATGGGTTGAGTGATGGCGAGAGGCCCAAAGAATGAAAAAAAACAACCGTTCGAAGGTGTGCACAAAAAGTGAGCCGTCAGGCCCATGTGGGGGCCACATGGGTACACAATAAATGGAAGTTATGGTGATGGCGGTGGAGCCAATTGTCTGAATGCATGAAAAGCAAAGGCCACTTAGACAAATTTAAATGCGGCATGGGACATAAATGAAGGAAAGGATGGTTTACGGAGGAGAGAGAAAACTGCTTGGTTGAAACCGGTTGAGAGCCGAGTTTTGACCAAGCAGTATTTCATTTGGAGCGAGCTCACAAATTAGAAACCAAAAACAAATACAGCATGGCGAGCTCGACAGAACATCAAGCAGAATATACAAAAAATATACACTATACATGACAGTAGAGAAGACATTTACAAAGCCATAGAATGTACAAAATATTTACAACTTTTACATTACCTATAGGCTATGCTACATCTACATAGAGGGCGGACAACCCTCTAGCAGGGCCGACCCACCAATGGGTGGAAAACCAAAAATAAACGCAAGACAAAATAGGAACAAGACAACACAGCCAGACACGGTAAAACCAAAAATAGGAAAGCCGAGCGGAGAGAAGGTACCAACCTAAAAATGGAGAAGGGCAAGGAAAGGGACTTGCTGTGAATGCTCTACAACAACTTCTACTATCAGATAATCACCACTTACCACCACTAAACACTCACAATTGCTTAGAACAGCTTGGAATGGCTCACACTAGATTATCGCTAAATCACTGTAAAATCACTCTCAAATTGCTAATATTTCTCAAGTGTTTAATCGTGGTAAATGTGAAGATGACAGGTAATTTCTATTTATACCCATGGTAAAAGCAAGTTACCTTTCCTTCCGCAAAATTTGGACTGACAGACCTCTGGACTCTGGGCCCAGGGATTCCATGTGACGATACCATGTTAAGAAAAGAAGACATCGTGGCGAAGAATCCCAGAGTCCAGAATCCATTTCCCAACCAAGGACAACCAACTCTCAGACTGGGTCCTGGAGTCACGAGAGACAAACAAAACAAAACAACACCGTTGGGAGGAAAACCCAGGAGAAGGAAAATAAAGAAGACAAAGAAAAAGACAAGGCAAGAACCAAAAGCAGAAAGCAAAAATTGGGGACCCAACATTTTGCACACAAAAATATAGGGACGGGGATGCAGGGCATAATAGGACCTTTCCAAGGTTGAATTCATCCTCAATTGGACACCTCCTACTACTCCATTAGAGGTAAAGAGTTTCCATGGTTAATGTAGCTTTTATAGAAAATTCATTAGAAATTTTAGTGGCATATGTGCTCCCATTATCAACACCATTAAAGGTGGAAGAAAATGCATATTTTCATGGACTAATGGAGCTAATGAGTCATTTGAGTTGTTGAAGAAAAAGGTTTTAGAGAAACCTATCTTAGTCTGACTAGACTTCCACAAAGTGTTTACAGTGGAATGTGATGCAAGCAATAAAGCCATTAGGGGAGTCTTGAGCCACGAAGGGAGGCCATTTGCCTTTTTTAGTGAGAAGCTCAATGAAGATAAGAAAAAATACTCTACATATGATCTTGAAAAATATGAAATGGTTTAATCACTTAGGAAATGGAGGCATTATTTGTTTCCCAAGAAATTTTTAGTCTTTACTAATAATCATGCACTTAGATTTTTGAATAGGCAGGAGAAACTTAATCAAAGACCTGTGAAATGGATGGAGTTCTTACTATCATATTCATTTTCTATCAAGCATAAGAAAGGGATTATAAAAAAAGTTGCTAATGCTCTTAGTAGGAGACACCTAACTACCCAAACCATTTAGTTGGAGAGTGTTGGAGTTCATGCCATGAAGGATATGTATGTTATGGATGAAGATTTCAAAGAGGCTTATCAGATTTGTACTGAGATGACAGAAAGATACCACACTAATTTCTCAGAGTTTATTGTGAAAGATGGTCTTCTTTTCAAGGGTAGCTCATTGTGTGTCCCAAAAGGATCCATGAGGCAGAACATTATCAAGGAAAAACATTGTGGAAGCCTAGCTGATCACTTTGGGGTGGATAAAACATTGGAGCTGTTAGAAGGTTCTACCACTGGCCCAAATTGCAGAAAGATGTTAGGAGTTTTATGGAGAGTTGTTAAGTTTTACAACAAGCCAAAGGACACACCTCCAATGCAGGATTATACACTCCTTTTCCCATCCCTTCAAAACCTTGGGATTTAGTGAGTATGAACTTTGTCCTAGGTCTTCCAAAGACCAATTCTAGATTTGATAGCATTTATGTTGTAGTTGACAGATTTTCAAAGATGGCACACTTCATCCCTTGTAGAACAATTCATGATGCATCTCACATAGCAAGATTTTTCTTTAGAGAAGTTGTAAGACTTCATGGACTACCACTGTCAATCATATCAGATAGGGATCCTAATTTTTTAGGCCATTTTTGGAGAACACTATGGAGAAAGTTGGGAGAAAATGTTTCTTTGTCATCTGCATATCACCCATAGTCTGATGGGAAGACATAAGTTGTAAACAATTCCCTTGGAAAATTTTTAAGATGTCTCACACAAGAACATGGAGCCAGTTGGGATACTATTATAGCATAAGCAGAATTCTCATTCAATGATTTGGTCAATAGGAGTACTAGTCTAAATCCATTTAAGATTGTATATGGCACTCACCTTAGAGGGGTATTGGAACTCAGAGATATCAAAGACATGGACCAAAGAAGTGCATTAGTGGAGGAATTTCTTGAAGTAATGAAAAACATCCATGACCAAGTACAGACCAAAACTGCAGCATACCACTGAGAAATACAAAACAAAGGCTGACAAAAAGAGGAGGGACTTACAGTTCAAAGTGGGAGATTTGGTGATGATTCACCTCAATAAGGAGAGACTACCCAAAGAAAAATACACAAAGCTTATGATGAAAAATCTTGGTCCCTTCAAGATTCTAAAGAAATGTGGCAACAATGCCTATAAGATTGATCTACCTTCTCACATTCGCTTATCACCTTTTTTCAATGTTGCAGATATCTATGCTTACAAAGGTGATTTTAGTACTGATGATATTGTAGCTACTCCAGATCCTCCTACACTCTAACCACTCAAGGACATGCCCCAAGGAACTCCTCCTGAGATTGAAAGAATCCTAGATAAGAGAGTGAAAAAGAAAACTAGGAGAGTCACTTACTATGAGTACTTAGTCAAATGGAAAACCCAACCTATTGAAGATGCTACCTAGATGACCCCTGAAGACATTCAGAAGATAGGTTATCCACTTGAAGACCTCCCAACTCAAGAGACTTGAGTTAATTTTTCCATGGGGAGTATGGTGCAGGGAACCTCCTGAAGTTCCTATTTTATGATTAAGTGTTTGTAATAGGGATAATCCTTTAGATCACCCTAGTGTGTGCATGTATGGGTCTATTATGTAAGGTGAAGGACCCTAAGGTAAGTTATAGACCTATGGGTTCCTGAAACCATGCTAGACCATGTTAGTCCCTTTTAGCGATTTTTGAGTTTAGTTAGAAGCTTATGTTTTAAGACCTTATAATAGGATCTTGTCATGTTTTGGACCTCTCCAACACCCTTGGAGGTTGGTAAGGTTGGCATTTTTTCAAATTAGCAATTTTGTCAAGTTTTTCCAAAAAGTTGTCTTTTTGCAAAATGTTGCATAGAAACTTTTGCAAAATGTTGCTCGAAGAATGAAAAATCAACTATAACCGGCCATACCAACTTCTTGAAGCATTTGTAACACCAAGATGATGGTATTAGATGTTCTCATTCCTTCTAGGAAGGTTAGAGTTTACTGTGTACGAAGCTTTATGTTCAGAGAAGGAAACATAAGAGTTTTCTGAGTCATTTAGACAATGTACGACTTGGTATAGATTTATCTTGTGGATCCACTTGCATAAATTTGTGGTTCTTTGAGTTACTTCAACTTTCCAGTTGGTTTGATTTGTTTTTGTGAAGTTTCATAGGAGTTAGAGATTTTACTTGTTCACTGTCTGAGAAACCAAGGTTTACTGGGTCTGCTCCAAAGATGTGATCCTAACTTGGGATTGAACCAGTGGATCTACTCATCCACTTGGGGAATAAAATTTAAGATCATTTTATTTAATATTCCTAAGGTTTAGAGGCTCAGTGTTAGTTCTATTTATTTTGAGACAAAGCCCTAGGCTAATTATCTCTATGTAATTATCCTAGTTCTTTACTACAATCACATGAATGTGCAATATATGATTGGAAAGATTAAACTAATGGTGGTTATAGAATATTTTGGGCTAGAGGAAGCCATCTAAGCCCTTTTACTCATTCTATGAACCCACCTTAGACCACTTACTTAGCAATCCAAGCCTAACATAACTAATTAGGTCTGTGAGCTTTGCAAGAGTTTAGTGGTGCAGGAGTGGAGTGAAGTGCTAAGGCTTTAAGAGGTTTCAAAGCTCCATAAAGGGTGTCTAGAAACCTAATAATATTAGTTATATCCTTTTTCAATTGAAATTTATGTTTGAAAAACCCTCTGGATAGGGATACAAGGAATTCCATGCCATTTAGTGTTTGACTACCCTTGGGTCTGCAAGACTGAATCCATTTTTGGATTATCTACCCTTGGGGTCTAAAAAAATCCTTCCTTCACCTAGGTTGGTTTATCTAAGCCTTTGGTGAAGTTTCTACATCTTTAACTTGGTTTAGGGAAAGTGTCCCTAAAGGAGATATTGCAGGCAATTGGATCTTAGCTTGGAGAGCTAAGTTGTGATAGAAAAAGTGATTTGGATTCTCAGGAAAGTCAATACACCCTAGGAAGACATTTGTGGAATTAGGGTGTCTGGATTGGGATCTTGAAGTGAACACAAAAAGTGGGAGCCCATCTAGGTCTTCTTGCAGTGCACTCTGCATCAAATATACTTAGGTCAATGAATATTTTTGACTACATTCTAACAAGTGTAGAAAATAAAAGAAATCCTTTGATAAGGTGGATTTAACAATCCTTTGTAAATCTCTTAATCGAGTGAACACTAAATAGTGTTGCTAAAGCTCTTAACAGAGTATACCTTAACTAGTCTCTACATGTTACTCCTAACAGGGTAAGATCATTAGAAGTGATCAAACTTGTAACCCTTAACTGACCCCTTCCATTCCACAGATAGTGAAGTTTTGTGGGTTTCATCCCCACCTCAGTGTTTACCTTCTAACAGGGGTTTTCTGCATTACCAAATCTTGTGTCATGTGTCATTACATTTCATGAATGTTTCTATGAATGTTTACATGCTAATTGAGTTTATGAATTGATATTACATGTATAAAATAAGAAAATCACATATGGTTGGTAATACAATGTATTGATTACTAAAAGGACTAAGGTTAAGTGATAAAAGTTTTAAGGGTACTGATTCACCCCTCCCCTCTCAGTACACACCATTTCATTATTTCCAATAGACTAGTGCATTCAAATTTTAATGATAAATAGACATAGCCTTTGTACATTTCTGATTACCAGCTTTCAGAGTACAAAATAGAGAAATTGCATTAGCTTTCAAAGTAGAGAACAAAGAAATTGCATAAGATTTCAGAGTTTTCAGAGTGAAGAAATTGCTTAAGTTTCAGAGAAAATTAGTGTCTGAAAGAAGAATTATTCAAAGGATAATTCAGAGCCAGTAAAGATGAGCCAAGCAGGACCAAGCGGGGTTTCAACCAGTGGAGGAAACAAGGATGCAAAAGAAGAGTAGAAAGTAAAGAGGAACTACTCAGATGAATTTTGTTTCTCTTCTCCCTGGGAACAACCAAAACAAAAAGGTAAACGATGAATTATTAGCTGATGATATGTCAAATTGTAGAGATCCCATCACTCTCGGGTGCTCTAGTTTCCATTTATTCAATTACTTTTATAATAATAAGGATAGGAAAATTTCTATGTCAAACCCTTGGACACTAGGTTTAGAAAATATGATTGTCCCAGATGTCTTCATAGATGTAGAATTACTAATAGAATTGGCCAGAAGGTTTGATCATCTTTATAGAATTGTTAGAAAAAACCAATGAGACAAATTTAGTGACCTTGGATAGGTCTTCCTTCATGAAAGCCTTTGGAATATACCATCCCTCGACTACAGAGATTGATTTAACCAAGTTGCAGAATAAGTATGTTTGAGAGGTCATCATTATCAACAAGCTGATCCAGACTTATGTGCCCAGATCAAATAGAAATTACATAGCTCCCCTTCCAAGTTCTGGTGCACTATATCAATACAAGGATTTAAACTTCTACATGAAGTATATTGCTTATGGGCTATGTAGGGTGTTGGGAATGGATGAGGGTAGTGAGAGGGTACCTATAAAATTATTGATGATCATCTTAGACATTCAGAATTAACATGCCAATAGTGACTTTGACTACATTCAATATGTCATTGAAAAGATACATCAAGGCCTCATATATATCCATAAGAAAGCCAACACTAAGTTCATGAGTTATTCTATCTTAATGCATTTGATTCTATATTTCAATATTAACAGTATGGACACACAAAATTTGAGACCAAGGATGCAGTTCCAAGGCCAATGAAACCTTGTAAAACTCTGGACTAGGGTATGGAACTATAATTCCAATGAAAATGAATACTGTGGTTTTGAGAATTGGATTGTACATCCAATTCTAGACTTGCTGGGTCTCAATGTGACTAGATTTGCAGTCAAGGTGCTTCAGCTTCATAGACCTTGGCAATATGTAGACAAATGGCCAAGAGATCACAATTGGGGTGACTTCTACTATGAGAAGAATTTCACCATAATTAGGGTTTATGGATTCTCCCAGCCCCCACACATACTTCCAAAGTATGTTCCTCTAAGATTATTTACAATGGAGTTTATCTAGAAGTTGATGTGGAAAGATAAAGAGCACTTGGCTCCCCATAGAGAGGGTACTTTCATACCCAAGCAGTTCAAGGTTTATAACTTTACCATTGGGAAAAGAGCCATGGATGCTGTGAAAAAATGGATAGGGCAGTACAAGATGAGCATGGCCTTGTGTAGGTATGTAGATCCTGAAGGTTTCATTAAAAGTGCTAAAAAGTTACTAACCCCAAGCATCCCTATTATCATTGAGCATGAGGAATGTATCGAAGAAGACCTTATCAGAAATACCTTGGAGGATGAAGAAGTAGCAAGAAGAGATAAACAATATCAAGATTTAATAGGCTTGGAGAAGGAGATGAAGAAAGTAGGGAATCCATTTGGAGGTTTTTTCTGAGGAGTGCCCTATCTGTAGAGACTCACAAAAATGATTGAGTCTTCTAATACTTTGTACAATCAACTTGACGGATTGATTGAAGACAAGAAAAGAGGTCCCGAGAAGCACTCATCCTTTGAGTATGAAGATGATAGTGATGGAGGATACCCAATACATAGCCCTCCTCCAATGGACCAGCCACTTGCAAAAGAGAAAAGCATGGAAGTGGATGTTATAGAGGTAACTGATGCCAAGGTGACTAATAAGCCCCCAAGGAAAAAATAGAGAGTTCAACAAGGAGAACCATATCAAGAAACAATTTAGGGAAAGAAAAGAGATAAAGTGAGTTCCCTGATCACTAGTGACAGGCAGTACCACCATTAGCTTAGGAAGAAAATTAGGGAAGGGAAGAAATTAGAAAAGGATATACAAGAAGAAGTTGAATTACCCCTTCAGCTGTGTCCGATGAGAGAGAGATCCATCAAGAAGAGTTCCTCAGTGATGATGCCTTCATTGAACTTCTTGATTTGGAGGAAGCAACAAGAAATTGGGGCTCAATTACATTTGACAAAGGGTGGCTCTGAACAAAGTGAAGCTTTGCAAGCCCTACAAGCCTATGATCTTGAGACAAAGACTATAAAACCTAAGGAGGCTAGACAAATAGTAAAATCTAGTGGAATATTACTTGTGCCTAGGTGGGATTTGTCTTATGCATTTATAATTGACCAAATCGGGAAAAAACCAAATGCTAAATTGTCTTCTGAGACCCAAGTGGGGGAAATGATAAGAGGCCGTGGATATGACCCTAGATCTTAGACTTTAGCAATGTGATCTTTATCTCCAAGAACACAAAAGCCATCTTTGGTTAGTATTGAAGAAAATATGGATGAAGATAAGATTATATGGTCTACCCAGAACACTTCAGATTTAGATATCTCCCAGGCTGTTACCCACTTTGCACACCTCAATGAGGAAAAAATAGAGAAGCTATCAAATAGATACAAAAGACTCTTTGATGATTCAATTACTGTGGTGAATGATAGATAGGTATGCTTGATTAAGATCAAAGCATTTCAGGGGGAAATAGAAACTTTGAACAAGAAATTAGAAGAGGACCCCAAAGCTACTCCTCCTCAAGTCAAATAAGTTGCATCTATTCAGATAGATACCAGGGAGGATTTCCCACTTGGAATAGAGAAATTTGATAAGGATCATAATGAAGTAGCCTTAGTTGCATTATTGAATATGCTACAATATAGGATTAATATCTTGAAGGGAAAAGTGGACCTGGTACATAAGGCCTATAGCAAGTTACTTGGGTTAGAGGCAGAGGTCAAATGCCACATTGAAACTTTGGACCTATACTTTGGCACTTGGTCAAGTAGGGGATCACTGTTAAGATTAGAAGCCCTACAATCACATGTGACAGATCTCCCAGAGATAGTTTTTCAAGTGGGCGAAATGATTGAGCAGATTGGCACAACATAGTCATTATTCAAGGGCAAGGCAATTCAAATATATGCAAGGGTAAATAATTTTGGTTTGTAATTCAACATATTTATTTCTCTAGTAAAGGGAGAAGATGATAAGATAAAGTCAATAGAAGAATGGAGAAATGAGTTTGAAACTCTACTGCCTAGTGAAGAGGCATTCTTAACAGAAGATAGTGTCCTGGATATGGAAAGATTTAACAAAACCTTGGATGAAGTATTTAAAGAAGAAACAAACTTTGTGAAGTTTGTTATAGATGTCAAGGTCATAACTAATGCTATATGGAAGAGGAAAAAGGTACAATTATAGAGCATACAAATTTTTAACTAGCCTTCAGAGGCTGAAGTTACACAATAATTCATTTCTCCCTCCATTTGCCTATAAATTGACCCCTCATTTCCTTCATTTTCATCCACCATTGAAGAAAAGTTATCATACCCTTTTGAAGAAAAAAATCCATCACTATAACCTCATTATGCTAAAATCCTTCCAAAATCCATCCCTTTGAAGCTTAAGCACACAAGAGCACACATCCAAAACATCTTGGATAATATCTATTCAACAATGAAGGTTATTACTTGAGGGTATACAAGGTTTGAATTCTCTTAAGCTTTGGTATTTTCTTTCATTTGAGTCTAATCCTATATGTTATAATTGATTAGTTTTGTTGAATTTTTAACTTGCTTTATATTCCTTAACAAACTAGTTTTTATTGCATACACATTCAAGTTCATTCCAAGGTGATATATCCATTGAGGCAATTTTATCTCTCATGATGGAAAAGTAGAGGAATTCTCAATCAAGAAAGAAGACCCTTCCTTCAATCTACATTCATCTCTCCTACAGTTCAAGTGATTATCAAGCATATCTACATTGAATATCTAGGAGTGGAATTCATAAATCCATGCATTTGTGAGGGCATCCTAGATTCCTATTTTAAAAATCAATGTAAAATCCTTCATTCCAAGCATAGTCAAGCATCTTAATGGGTATGAACAATTCCAACATATTTCCATGAGGGTTTATATGTAAGATAAATATAACATTTACCTTTCTACATACTTTCCTTTTATTCAAATTTCTTATCATTTTCAAGATTGATTCCTAAATGGGGGTTTGACCAAGGCAAACCCATTTTACCCAAAATTTTCCCCATTTTTATGTGTGAAATAATAGGTTATAGATATTTTATAATTTTCCAAGAAGATCAAGAATAGTCAAAGCAACCCTAAAAGTTTCAGACAAAAACCCAAGGTACAGATCAACTCAGTCGATATATACCTATGTACAGACTAGCTAAGCTAATATATACCCTCAGAAACAAGCTCTTATTTTATAGGTATGTAGGTTACAATGTTGGGATCTCATAAAATTTAATATAGGTACTTGTGACATTTTTTCTATTAGTTATTCAAATACAAAGTTTCTTATTTCCTATTTCATTTCTAGATGCATGAAAATCTTTTCTAATTTTCATTTCTATCTTTATTATCATTCTCCATTTCAAAATTAAATATTTAGAGAAGGATAATTTTCCCCATTTAGTGCTTAAGTCACCTCTTAATCCTATTGAGGCCATCTTCCTTCCGAATACAAAAATCTTGAAAAGAAGAGGCGATCTATCCTATTTGGATTACTTCCCTTATCATACGTCACAACATTAATAAGCTCATACATATCAATATAATCACTAGCATAAATATCATCATTTTCATTAGGAACATTGATATCATACATTGATGAGAAAGGGGAGAGCGGGAGTTTGAGAGGGGGTGTAGGAGGCTTGAATTCAAATTCTTTCAAGGGCGGGAAACTTGCTAATGGTGGGATTCCATCAGGAAATGGCATAGGAAAGTTGCAGAAGGGTGGAGGAACGTCAGGCGAGGGCTCCAAAAAGGATTTAGAAGAGGATAAGGAGATAGATGAAGTTCTTTCCTGAGGTGGTGGGCCTGAAAATGTTTCATCTGACGGTAATTCAAATTCTTCCATTTATGCTGGAAATTTTTCATTTAGTTCATCGATTATGTTGGTGGTTTTTTATGTTGTAATGACTAAACATCAACGTTTAATTTCTCTAATAAAATTTTAAAGATAAGCCAACTCCAACTATTATTCCATGTAGTGAAAAGGACCAACTAAAAAACATTCATACCATGCTTCTACACTTCAAGTTATGCTATACCAAGGGGGGATAGCCTTTAATACCTTCAAATAGTATATATGGTATTAATCAAGCAAGAATCTCACAAAAACTCAACATAATTGGGAGATACTAGATAAATGGCTAATTACCTATTGAACATCAACTATGAAATGGACCATGAGATAGATAGATCACAAAAAACTTATACAAATATAGGACAAAATGAATTTTATGTTTCTGCTTGAAGAACATAGCTAATATATAACTAGACATGCAACAATATGGAACTTATCAGTCTTTGATCAGTGCTTTATCCATTGGGCCATGCTCTAAAACAAATAAAATATGCAAAAGTGAATTATTATCAGAGATCCTAGGCCATAAACACAACTATCCCAAACCCATACTACTTATGAAATTCTAATGTATGTGAAGATGAATCTATGTATTAATTAGAGAATTATTCAATTTGATCCTTGATCAAAACTCTAAAACAACTACATAAACACAAATAAAATCTATGCTAATGAATTAGAAAATCCATAACTCATAAGAAAAGACACCACATGAGATATTGGAATCTGGATCTTTGTATGAAGTGTAAATAATCATACTTTTGTATACAAGATGTGATCAGAGATAACCTCTTCAATAATATGCTAGATACCTTTCAACTTTATTTCTAATCTTGAAACCTATCTAGTACAACTCTGCTATATTCTCTTGACTGAAAACTTTACAAAATTCTTACAATACTCAATTTTCTAGCCCTTTTCCAATGATCTTGGGAATCCTTTTATAGAAGAGGATTACAAAAAGCTACATATCAATTAGATAAAGGACAAAATATATGACTCATACAAAAGACAAAAACATAAGTGAAATAATAACCACTTTGTTACAAGATTTTTCAAATATTTTGTCTTTTGTCCGCTTGCTTCCTTCTAACTGCTTCAAACTTGTTCAAAATTTTCCAGGTGGAATTTTTTTCCTTGGTTATCCGATGTAATGATCTTTGCATCCGCTTGTCTTGTTAAAAATGTTGGAAATAACTACCACATGTTGCTCATCACACAACATCCCTTTCTTCTTGGTTGGTTGCATTGTATCTATCCTTCGAAAAGGTAAACACCTCATCACTTAGCCAAGGAAAGTTGATGACCTCATCTTTCTCACTGCTCAATTCATCCTAATTGGCCTTTGTCTTCTCAATTTATTGTTTCCAAAACCCAAAGAATAATTTGGCCTTTTCAATAGTTTCAATGGTTTAAACAAACAAAAGTGTGTTCTCTAGAGTGATGATGCTGGTAGTCCTTGTTGACAATTCTTCACCCATTTCATTCATCCACCAGGATTCCCTTTTTATCTTTCTATTCTTCCTGAATAAATTGGGGAACATCTCATAACGGGTTTTTGAATATTCCGTTCTTAATGTCTCTTCCCTTTTAAGGATGATACTTCTCCTTATATCCAAATCAACTAGAATTTTGAAGCACTTGTAAGAGGTAGTCAACACAATGTCCATATTTTCTTCCTTCTTAGATAAGGAATAAAAGGATTTTAATTCTTCCTTCTTTCCTTTCCACCTTTGAATAATCTGATCCCATTTGTCTGTCATTATTGAAAGAATCTATTATACTCATAATTTTCTTACCATGTAGGTAAATAGAGGCTGGGTCCAGATAATCAACAAAATTTATAAGTGTGGTTCTTATCTTTTCCTCATATCTTTTTTGCACTCATGATTGTGCCTCTTGGAACTTTATACTTTCTTCATCCCATATTTTTCTTATTCCTTCTAATCTAGACCTTTCAGCTACTAGTTTGTTCTTTTCATATATCTGATTTTCCTCTGTAGTAAGGCCAAATGGCATGGGGGAAGGAGAAAATTAAATAATTGGGATAGAGGAAGAGGGTTTATTTGGGTCCTGTGTTATCACACTTTGTGGAAAATTTTACGCTGACTGTTGTCCTCCTAATCTAGAAATTGTTTTATCCTTCTCCAAGGATTTCAACCTTTCATCATTATAAGACTTTAGGACTATCTCTAGCTTGAGTCTCATGCTTTTAATTTCTTGGTCTTTCTTTTCTGCTACCTTTAGACCAAAATTTTTAGCCTCCAATGTTATGTCTGCTGCTTCTACCCTAGTAGTTTCTATAACTCTTTTTACTAGTAGACTGCCTGCCTGCTCAACCTGGGTGTCTTCACTAGTTTTCTTATGTTCCTTCCTCTTTAATGACCACATTAATAATGCAACATGGTCTTCATTTAACTTAACTCCTTTATATTATTGTTGAGCCTTACTTCAGTGGCATGCATGGTTCTTGTCTCTTTTTTAATAACATCAAACATTATGGCATTAGCTATGTCCCATTCTGGCAGGATAAGTACTCCCTCTTTCCTGACTAACTCTCTGCCTTCCTTAGGAGTAATGTTGTCAAACTTGGCTATCATCTCCTATTTTACCTTAGTTTCAATCCCATCCTTTTTTTATCAGGTTGGTCCTTTTTCCTTTGTTGACATTTTTGTTTGAACTCATTTATATGAATTCTCCACAAAAACTGAACAAATGCCCTAGCCTTCACAAATTTATCATCTGACAAAAAATCATCACTCGCTTGTTTTGTGATAGGATCCAGTTCTTTTCCAACAAAATCAGCAATTGTAAAATCCATCTCTGTATGTTTAGGAGCCTTTGGCATCCCTTCTTGCATCTCTTGAGATGTTATAAAATTTTCCCTGCATCTCCCATCTGCAATAATTGTTCTGAAACTTCTTGGTCATCCATATGTAAGGGTGATTGGGAAGGGGAATATAGGATTTCCAATTGTTGTCTTTCTCCTTCTTCTCTTTTCAACTTTGGGACTGGCATTGATTCAGATTCTACATTCATGGCCCTCTTCCCTTTTGAGGTTGAAACCTCTTTATCATGTACTTGTGTTTCCAACTGGTCCCTATAGGATGTTTCACCCTTCTGCATTATCATATCATATCCTTTCTTCTAGTGTAACACATATCTTCTAGGTGGAACAATCCTACCATGTGTGGACTTTCTCAGGATGGTCTTATCCCTCTCTAGCTCTGATTTTATCACTACCTCTTTCTTTTGATTCAATCTCTGTATGAAATCCTCAAAGGAAGACATCAATAAATTAATATTCTTAACCCAAGGATGGAACTCCTTCAAAGGATCATATCCTTTATCAAAATGCTGCACAAAGTCCAAGGTCTTCTTGTAGACTAGCCACTTTTCTTTCTTAATTTATTGCTCTTGACAATTGAATTCATTTCTGATGATGTCCTTCAGAAAGTTAAATTGATGATCCCATACTAAACACTTTGTTCTTTTCCTAAACATATCACTAATCAATCCTTCAATGTCAGCACATCTTATCACTAATGTTTTCATTTGATAAGGTTCAAGGTATTTATGTGTATTTTTCCACCCCCCTTTGGTGATAAAAAAGTGGTGTACAATTGTAATAGTGGGGAAGATGGTGCCTTTCCCTTTTTCTGTCAATGCCTCCTCTTGTAGCCCACCAATTTGTCTAAATTTTTTTGCAATGCCTACTTTAAGAGGAACCTGATATGGGAGTATGTTTGGATCTCCTCTAAAACCATAAACTCTAAAGACTGTTGAAATAGGGTATAAAATGATATCACCCCAATTGTGTACTATCTCAATAGTTTGAGCAATTTTTTTTGGTCTTAAAAGATTCAATAAACCTATGGGGATTCTGGGATTGTCTATGAATAATAAGGCTCTAAGCTTGGAAGAAAAACACCTTTCAAAGGTAATGAAACTGGCCTCTTTCCTGTCCCATGAAAAATCTACACCCCACATTTGGATAGGCATCTCTTCATCATCTTTGAACCTCATTAGATCCATCTCTTTTTCAAAATAATCAACATTCTTGAACATGATCATATGCATTAACATGGAATACTAGGCAAACGACTTGGCTACCTTTGCATTTTTTATACCTATTAAACCTTGGTGAATCAATTTAGTAATATAAGTAGCAAAATAAAAAATAATAGCCAAATGTGGATGAAGAATTTGGACCATCATGAACATATAGTGAATAGGCATCTTTGTTTCTTCATCCTCTCCAAATATATGACTCAGGGAACTGTACATACCTCTAGCCTTTGGATTGAAATAATCCAATTTTAATGGTTCTGGTGTATTAGGGCCTACCACAACCAAGTCTCCTATCTTGTTAAAGAATTCCTTCAAGGTACCACTTCTGAGGTAATTTATTTGAGCCTTATATATTTCCATGAATTGATCAAAATCAATATTCTCCATTTGAACAAAGGGATCATTTAATTGGAACACCTCCCTTAGTTCCCCAACTATGATGCATACTAATACATTTCCATTTATGTCCCTCACAACCCTGGAAATACTGTCATACTTCTCTTCATTTTGGATTAATAAATCTGTATCCATGAAGACCCCAGGGACTACTAACTTTCCCACATCAAACTGCCAGATGTTACTATTTCAGGAAAACACATTCCTCTGGCTTAAAGCTACTTTAAACAATCCTAGACCAGACATGCTAATTTTTGCATCTCTTTCCCATCTTCCCCTATCATACAAAACCTCCCCAACTTTCAAATGAGGATGTCTTGGCACTAATTATTTGAGTTTAGTAGTGTAATTTGTTGAACTATTTAGTTGCTATAAGAAATCCTCACAAACATTTCTCTCCCGATAATTGGTTTTCCTTGAAATTTCTCTTCTGGGTGCCATTCTTAATTTAGGGTTTCTAGAACAAAGGCTAACAGTTTTGCATGCACAAAAAGGTATACTTGCTTCAAAACACCAAAAAACCTACTGCCAATTCAATTCACAGTGTTTAGAAATGTAGTCTCAGAAAAACTTACCCATTTTGCAAAGTTGGAAAACATACAACAAACACCGCAATTCAGCTCTGCTCCAATGACTTCATCAATTATGGCTTTCAAAAACTCAAAAAGACAATCTTATACATATTCTCAAGTATACTCTAGATTTAATTCCCATTGAGATGGCCACATGCTTCACCGTTACTTTCACCTCATTTGAACCTTCGCAGCCCAATGGTTCAAAAAATTTTGCTTTACCAGTTTAAAATGTGACTGTAGATCTCATGAAATTCCTATTAAATCTTGTGGCTAGCAATGATTGATTAAGACCACCATTAGTTTGGACACATGTTCGTTAGGTACAATGCCTTGAGTAGATCTTGATCATCTTTGGCTGAGGCTTTGCGCCATTTGTCTGATTAACATCAACTTATAGTGCCTTTACAACCCTGGACCCATGATCTTATTTATACTACGTGTCACTTAAGAATGATTCCTCAATGGTTAATCTCTTTATATCTCCAACTTGAGGCTTTGTGGTCACCATTGGATCCTTTTAAATCTGTCACTGTTTTACTTTCCTTTATCTCTGATCGGGTCCCATCACTTATCAACATGTCGTGCTAGCGCAATGCCTTAGAAGTTAGATCACGATCATCTTTTCTTTGAGGCATTATGTCGTTTGTCTGATCAAAACCCACTTGATCATTTTTTAACCTCACCATTTAATTTGCAACTGTAGGCCACAAAAACCTATGAAAGACACGATGCAGTGAGGCACAATGCCTCAAAGGTTATCTATTCTTTATCTTGTGAATAAGGAATCATGCCAACAATCATATTTGATTTGACTTGATCATAGGTTACTTAACCACCATCTTACTGACCATAGGTTTAAATTCCTGGATAGGACACACATCATCTAGGTGCAATGCCTTAATGGTTAACCACTTTTCATCTCCAGGCTGAGGCATTACACCAACCGCATGATCAAATCTAATATGAAAACTGTCTACCTCATCTTAACTATAGTCAAACTCACTTGGGACATGTGGCAGAAATGCGCAATGCCTTTATAGTTAATCAAAATGCATCTCTAGTTTGAGGATTTACACCAACCGTTGGATGAAATTTAAGCTACATCATCTTTACTTTATTCTTTATCGCTGAACAGGGCCTACCAAATGCTAAGTGTGATTCAGGCGTGATGCCTTTATGAATAGATCTTGATCATCTTTCTACTGAGGGTTTGCGCCAACTACATGATCAAGTCTAATGTGTCTACCTTTTACTTTGAATTTTCTGACTTCATCCAAACCTACTAGAACAGATGTCACACATGCATAATGCCTTGAATGGTAGATTGAACACATCTTGAGATTAAGGCAATGTGCTATCCGTCAGATCAAATAGAATTTGCATGTAGTTTATAATAACCTTTTAACATATGTCAGGGCACCAAAGACATGTGGCCTTCAGGCATAATGCCTTGATAGGTAGATCTTTATCATCTTTTGGATGAGGTGATGTACTATCCATTGGATCAAAATCAAGTTGCAGGACACATGATGTAAAATTAAAAAGGACCACGGGGCATCTAGACTTAGGATAAATAATTAAAGCGTTAGGTCTATAGGATAAACAAAAGTATGGCACCACCCGATGATAAAATAAACACATGGGTTCATAAGACTTTAAGTGGTAAAATAAAGTACCTCAAAATTAGAACCAGCCTTAGAACCTTAGGGTTTTAGATCAGTGACCCAAAGCTTGAAAACACAATTACTAGGGTTTTAAACAACACAGAACCTGGCTTAAGTATTTGAAACACCTGACTTATCACTTGGGCTGAATTTTTTTTTTGTATAATTCTAACAATGGCTCTAATTGGGGATGAATGCCTATTGTAGGTATTGCAAGATTCCAGAATCTCAGGGGGAAGTAGACCACACTACCTAAAACAAAATAACCTACTCACACAACTGAAACACAAAAAACTACTCTAGAAACAAAAGACAACCAACTGTAGAAGAACAAGCTATATACACAACCTACTGTTCATGGATAATTAGACTTCATGAGAAGTATAATTTTAAGAATTGTCCACGCACTGGAAATTCTAAAATGTTTTCAGTCATATCTTTCAATAAATAAGAGTTCTGTCCATACCTCTCATGGATGACATATGGTCCCATCCAAATTGGATCAAACTTTCCATGTTTTCCCTTTTCCTCCAATTTGGCATTCCACATTAACACATATTCTCCAATACTGAATTTCCTTGGCACTGCCTTTTTGTCATACAAGTTTGTGATGTGCAATTGAAGCTTAGCATTTTTTACAAAAGCTTCCCTCATGGTCTCATCTAACTCAATTAGGTCATCAATTCTTAATTTCATGTCACTATCAATGTCATGATAATATAACTGCACAAACTTGTAAAATTATTTTGAGGTAATCTTGCCTAAATCCCATACACCAAGTCAAAAGGAGCACATCCTATTTCATTTTTAGTAGTCACTCTATCTTCCCAAACAACCATTGTCAACTTTGAGTCCCATGCCTTCTTATTTTTGTCCAAGACTCTTTTAATGATCTTAAGAAAAATTTTATTGGTAGATTCTTCTTGACCATTTCCTTGTGGGTGGTAGGGTGCAGAGTAGGATGTATAAATACCATATTCAAAAAAAAAATCCATATATTCTTCAGACTTAAAACACATGGCATTATCTGATACAATTCTTTCTGGACAACCAAACCTTGTGATAATGTGTTTTAACAAGAAATCTATCACTACTTTACTAGTTGCCCTTTTGGTGGAGATTGCTTCAACCCACTTAGTAAAGTAATTAGTTGCTACAATTATCCAAGAATTCCCTCCACTGGACTTAGTTTCTATCTCTCCAATGAAATCAATACCCCATTTTTGAAAGGGGACCTATACTTCTACTGGTGTCAAAGGTACATTACCAGAGAATTTTAACTTACTAGAAAATCGTTGGCAGGAATCACACCTCTTGACTAGTTGATGAGCGTATTTGAAAATAGTAGGCCACCAAAATCTTGCTCTCAGAATCTTATGTGTAGTGTTATTTTCCATGTAGTGGCCACCACATACTCCATTGTGCATCTCCTACAAAATTCTGTCTGCTTGTTCCTCATCAACACATTTCAATAAAATCCCTTTAGGATTTCTCCAGCATAACTCATCCCTGATTAAGGAAAAATAAATGGCCTATAGCTTTAAGGTTCTCTTCTTGCTTTCATCCATTCCTGGTGGACAATTCATTCTTTGCAAATAATAAATAATGGTTTTGTACCAATCACAATGATCAAGATTGCATATGAAAGACCTCTACTCTTCTTCTAATATATTTATATGATTTGCATCTAAATTTGTATTAGTCATCAATTTAGCCAATCCTATCCCTCTTATCAATTTTGTGATTTGTATATCAATGTTGAACTCTGGATCCTGTTAATCCAACTGCATCTTTTCCCAGATAGCTCTTGTTGTGTGAAAATGTCCTTTACTATTGTTGAAGGAACATAAGAAATTACTATAGCACCTACCAGATAACATATAAAATCTTTCACAACCTTTACTAGTTCATAGGCTTGTTTCTCATTAATATCATACTTAAGTTTAGTAGCCTGCAGTGATTTGCTGAAAAAAAGAAATAGGATGTTCAAATCCTTCTTCATTCTTCTACAATAAAACAATAGCAATGGTGTGGCATGATGCAAAAGAAAATATGTTCATTGGATTTGAGTAATCAGGAGTTCTTAAAACAAGGGCATACTTAATAGCCTATTTGATGTCTTGGAAATCTTGAGTGGCTTCTCTATTCCATTCCATCTTTTCATCTTTCTTCAACATCTTGGAAATAGGTCTACTTTTTTCAGCAAAGTTTGTAACAAAACATCTCAAAAAGTTTACATGACCAAAGAAAGACTGTATACCTTTATAAATTTTTGGAATTTTCACTTTATCTATAGAAGCTACTCTTTTTGGATCAATTTTGACCCCTTCTTTTGAAACAATGCACCCTAATAATTTACCTCCAATCACCCCAAAAGTACATTTCTTAGGATTCAAAGAAATCCCAAATTCTAGAGCTCTTTCAATTTTTTTTTTCCAAATGTTCACAATGTTTCTCTTCCTTTTTAGAATAATTCATGAGATCATCTTGATAAACTTCTAGAAATTTCTGCAAGAAATTTGAAAAAGAAACATCCATAGCCCTTTGAAATGTAGCCCCAACATTTATCAGGCCAAAGGGCATTCTCACATAAACATATATTCCCCAAGGTGTAGTCAAAGCTGTTTTGAATTGTTCTGACTCTTTAACCATTATTTGATTATATCTAGAGAATCCATCCATCATGGACATCAACTCACAACTAGTAACTCTCTGCATCATGTTTTCCATATTAGGGAGAGCATAATTATCTTTGAGGGAAGATATATTTAAATTTCTAAAGTCCACACATAACCTTATATCTCCATTCTTTTTCCTGATAGGAACTAAGTTGGAAACCCAAGAAGAATGTCTAATGGGTTTAATTATCCCTGCATCCTTCAACTTCTTTATTTCTTTATCCATTTTGGGCCTCAGTGTGGGATTTATAGGTCTTTACTTTTGTCTGAAAGGCTTGGCATCTTCTTTCAGAGGGATGTCATGCTGGAACAAATCCTCATTGTATGCTTTGAGATCATCATATGTCCATGCAAAAACCTTCTTATACTTCCTTAAGAGATTGATTAGACCCTCTTTTACTTTGGGTGACATTTTCTTTCCAATAAATAAGTTTTTAGGAACTTCAACTGTTCCTACATTCACCTCCTCCAAATCCTCAGGTCTATTTACACTTTTCACAGAGTATGGCTTATCTTTGTTGTCAAAAGCTCTCTCAAGGACAACTAATCCCTTTGGGACTTTTTTTGACTTCAAACATAGAATTTCCTTACCTAAGATAGTATCCTTTCCATCCATGGTCTCTACATATCCATTGAAATCTATTTCCTTATTTCCAAAGTTTGTCTTATAGTGTAATAATCTCAAGATATCCACATCATCATAAAAAAATTTCCAACTATCAACATTACCTGGTATTGAATGCATAGATTGAACCTCTATTTCAAAGATTCCACCAAATGTAACATCTTCTGGCCTCAAAGAAATATTAGCTAACAAATCTGCCATTCTGTTCTGACTTTTATCCATCCAATCAATACCAAATGCATCAAAATTTTCTAGTTCATCCCAGACAACATTTCAATATTATTTCAATCTGTGACTTTTAAAAGCATACTTGGATCTGATTTGAGACACTACCATTTTAGAGTCTCCAATAACTATGATACATTTAATTCTATGTCCTTAATCCAATCTCAATCATATTAACAAAGTTTCATACTCTACAACATTATTAATACATGCAAATAATAGTGTGAATGAGAATTTGAAATTTTTACTTGTGGGAGCTATTAACAAAACTCTAACACTAGCTCCCTCCCTAGAACTAGCACCATCAAAATAAATAACCCATAACTTATTTTATTTTGATAAATTAGTTTCATCCACAGATAATAGTGCATGTTTTAACTTTCCTTAAAGCTACTTTTCCTGCACTTGGAAAGATCTCATCTCAGTGTCTAGGAAACAATTCATATTGTCATCTTCTTCTTCCTCAATCATGTGAGGAGTTCTGGTTTCTCTAGACACCTTAATGTTCTCACCAACAATATTAAATGTAGCAAATGATAGATCAGACTGGATACTTCCTCCCATTGAAGCACTCTATTTTCTTGATAATAACATTCCATATTGTGGGGGAATATCCACAACTAGTACACTCATTGTTAGTATTTTGTCAGGGTATGCATCCAGCTTATAAGGCAAGGCCTTAATAGTTCCAATATCAGACACTTCTCTAGAATCCATGGCCTAAAACCTCTCATGTAGTGTATCCACCTTTAATCCCATTGATTTCATCACCTCACTAGGCATGACAGTATTAGATGCCCCAGAGTCAATCATACAATTTTTAACATCTTTCCATTTATAAGAAAAGTTAGGAAAAAAGGATCTATAGTCCCCAATGAAGTACTAACATCATTTGTATGTAGATATATTTGAGGAATCTTTGAAACAAGCTCATAAGACTCCTTTGACTTATTGACAAGTTTTTCTTGTGGATCTAACATTTTATTATTTGCCTCTGGTCCAAGAATCTTTGTTGAACTAACACCTTTTACCCATGTTAAAGCTTTCTCCTTATGTTCACCTATTCTCATCATTTCCAGTAAAGGAAATTTGATATTAATTTGGGACAAAAGTTGCCCCATATCAACAGGGGTATATTTCATATCAGATATGTCTTGCTTTTCATTTACGAAATCTTCATCCTCCACTTGAGAAGCTAATTTAGATTCATCCTTTTTTTGTTGTTTATTTTCCTTTTGAGGAGGAGGTACAAAATTTTCTGGTGTTTTATTTTTTTCTCTATACATAATATTAGGACCAGTAGGCTTATTTTCCTTTTTAACCAAAACTTTCTTGGCACCCTCAACCTACTTTTCTTTTTCTTGTGGCTGTTTGGTATTAATTTTGGTTTCTTTAACAAAAATATTTGCAGGTTTTCCATCTGCCTTCCCAACCATTCTATTTCTTAAATTATAGTTACCCCTTTCTTGAGTAACCATATTTGCTATAATATGAGAAATCTCCTCATCAGAGGATCTCCTATAAATAGGGGTTTCTTTTCCCTTCTCAGTATTGCATCTCATATCATCAATTTCCCATTCTTGTATATCAGAATCATCTTGCTGATAATATGTTTCTTTTCTATTTAATGAACCAGATGCAAAATATTTTTTGGTTTCATCATCAGAGACCATTTCATCCCACAAATGTGGAGAAGCCATGTCACAACCATTATCATCATATAATTCCTCCTCCTCATCCTCCTGATCTTCACTTGCATATATTCTTGCAACAATTACACAATAATCAAGATTGTGAGGGGATTGGAAAGCCATGCACCAAGAATTATCATTACACATATTAAGAGTAGTCTTATGTAAAGGGTTAGGGGTTTTGTCATCAAAATTATATTTCTACTATGGGAGAATAGGCTTCCCATCTTTCCATTGGGTAGTATAAGGGTAGTTTTACATCCTATGCTATCTATTAAAATTACCATAGGATGGATTGTAATTATTTGAAGCCCTATTGTTCTTACTCTCTCTAGGATTTAAATCCTTCAAAGCATTTAGAATCTATTTTAGACTATCATCTTCTTTTGGTTTAGCACTTGAAGGTTTGTCTGATTCTTTTTTATTAAACCTTGTTGGCTTCCAATCTTCTCTCCTACCCACTTTCCCTGACACTCTTCTATTTGTTTCAATGTTCACTGATGTCTTATATGATTCCCTAATATTCCTAGGGTTATTTTCTCTTAGGAGATAACCCATCTTTGCATCAAAAGATTTCAAATAAGTTGCGAGACATACCTTATCGTCTAGTCTCATCACTTGAAAAAATTTGTGCACTGCTCTTTGGAATATGATATTGAATTCAACAACCTCTTCATTTGAGTTCTTCTTAATGTTGTTGAACTCATTCAACATAAAGCCTTCATTTTTCTTATCACCATATTGATCCCTGAAACAATCCTTTACTTCATCCATGGATCCTAGACAATCATGGGGTAGTCCTCTAAACTTGTCCCTGACATCCCCAGTTTGTGATTGAAAAAACAATTTCATCATCACATCCTCATGTCCAATTTCATAGTCATCCATCATATCAATAAAATTCTTCAAGTGCTATTCACATGTTATAACATTATTACCAGTAATTTTTGGAAGTTTGTCCCTAATTTCTTTTGGAATTTCATTAGGATAACCTGGAATACCAAGGAAAATGAATTTCCTATACCTTTCTGCATAGACAAGTGTCTTTTGGGTTGAATTGGTACCTTTGGAAGTTGATGATGCAACATCGGATGTGGTAGCATTCCTAGGTAACATTCCTAGGAAGTTGATGATGCACTTTAGCATTTGTAACAGGTGCGGAGGAAGCATTAATAATAGGAGGAGGACCAAAGGTTTTCTTGAGAAATTCAATCTTGTTTTTTATTTCCAGATCAGAAGCTTCCAATTCTACTTTCTCCAACTCTTTTGCTATAACCTCCTTCTCCCTCTTAGCTCTTTCCAGATCATTATCCAATTTGGAAATTGGGTCGACTAGATTCCCTTTATTTATAGGCTCATTTATTTCAACCCCTACAACTTTGTAATTACCCTTGTCCTTAGGTTTTTGTGTATTATACAATTGTTAGACAACTAGATCATGTTCAATCTTTGCATGTGCAACAATAGAATTGATTGCCTCTAAATCTAGAAATTTTCTCTTCAACTATTTGGATTTGATCCAAGATTTCCTGATCCTATCCTCTTTCTCCTTTTCTCTTTGTTGTCTTATGGAAATAATCTCATGGATTCTTCTTTCTAATTCACCAAATTCTTCAAAAATTTCCTCAAAATCTAGGAGAGTAGTTTCAGATTCAGAGGTTCCCTCAATGATGGTTCTTTCTCTTTTATGGCTATGGGCATGAGGCCCGTGTGATGAAGGAGAGCTCAGAGCACTAAGGGCATTCCTATTCTCTTCACCTCTACTTTTAATTCTAGACCTTGTTTCATGTCCTTGAGGTTTACTGTTGACTATCCTCCTGGTATACCTTGGTCCATCATCACCTCTTTCATTTTGAGAATAACAATAACCATACACTCCTAATCCCAAATATGCACCCTGTTCAACTTTTGATGCATCTCTCTCCTAGTTTGGTGGAATGAGAATCTCTCTCCTAGTGTTCTTCTTTTGTCACCATGTTTGAGAAATAGCCCCGTCAGCATTTTCATTCATTGACTAACTAGCTCTGGAAGTAAATGGGATCTCACCTTCCAAATTATTCTCAGGATGATTCTTCATCCTGGATCTAGTATTCTTATAACTCATATTTAGATAATGTGTATAAAATGATTTATTACTCAACATTGATGTAGAGACTTCTTCAAGTCGCCACCCAATACTTAGCTGGGAAAATATACACTAAATTTGAGTAATATGAATTGTGCTACAAAGGACTCCATGGGATAGAAGATAAAAACAAGGAGCTTAAGAAAATCCCAACAAATTTTCAATGGTAAGACAAATCCTTGGGATAAGCAAATATAACTATGTACTATCAATGGTCAACTGGCTGGTTAAAATAAGTAAGTAGGCCAGGAGTCTAGCTCAACTTGAAAAACCTTATATTACTTATTGCAAATTAATTTCAGATCCCCAACAGAGTCACCATTTTGTTGGTGGGTTTTTATGCTATAATTATTGAACAACATTCTTTTCTTTCTCTGATAAAATTTTAAGGAGAATCCAAATCTAACTATTATTCCATGTAGTGAAAATGACCAACTAAAAAAACATTCATACCATGCTTCTACACTTCAGGTTCTACTATACCAAGGGGGGATGCCCTTTTATACCTTCAAATAGTCTATGTGGTATTATTCAAGCAGGAATCTCACAAAAACTCAACATAACTGGGAGATATTAGATAATTGGCTAATTACCCATTGAACATCAACCATGAAATGGAGCAAGAGATAGATATATCACAACAAACTTATACAAATATTGGACATAATGGATTTTATGTTTGTGCTTGCAGAAACATAGCCAATATATAACTAGACATGCACCAATATGGAACTTATTAGTCTTTGATAAGTGCTTTATCCATTGGGCTATGCTATAAAACAAATACAATATGTAGAAGTCAATTATTATTAGAGATCCCAGGCCATAAACATAACTATCCCAAACCCATACTACTTATGAAATCCTAGTGTATGTCAAGATGAATCTATGTATTAATTAGAGCATCATTTAATTTGATCCTTGATCAAAAATCTAAAATAACTACATAAACATAGATAAAATCTATGCTAATGAATTAGAAAATCCATAACTCATAAGACAAAACACCATATTTGTTACAAGATTTTTCAATATTTTGTCTTCTGTCTGCCTGCTTCCTTGTAACTGCTTCAAGCTTGTTTGGAATTTTCTAGGTGGAATTTGTTGCCTTGGTTATCTATTGTAATGATCTTTGCATCCACTTGTCTTATTCAAAATACTGGGAAGAACTGCCACCTATTGCTCATTGCACAACATTCCTTTCTTCTTGGTTGGATGCACTATATCTATCCTTCCAAGAGGTAAACACCTCATCACTTGGCCAAGGGAAGTTGATGACCTCATCTTTCTCACTGCTCAATTCATCCCAACTGGCCTTTGTCTGATCAATTTATTGTTTCCAAAACCCAAAGAATAATTTTTCCTTTTCAATAGTTTCAATGGTTTGAACAAAGAAAAGTGTGTTCTCTAGAGTGATGATGTTGTTAGTCCTTGTTGAAAATTATTCACCCATTTCATTCATCCACCAAGATTACCTTTTTATCTTTCTATTCTTCCTGAATAAATTGGGGAACATCTCATAATAGGTTTTTGAATATTCCTTTCTTAATGTCTCTGCCCTTTTAAGGATGATACTTCTCCTTATATCCAAATCAACTAGAATTTTGAAGCACTTGTAAGTGGTATTCAACACAATGTCCACATTGTCTTCCTTCTTATATAAGGAATAAAAGGATTTTAATTCTTCCTTCTTTCCTTTTCACCTTTGAATAATCTGATCCCATTTGTCTTTGTCCTTATTGAAAGAATATAGTATACTCATAATTTTCTTACCATGTAGGTAAATAGAGGCTGGGTCCAGATCATCAAAAAAATGCATAAGTGTGGTTCTTATCTTGTCCTCATATCTTTTTTGCACCCATGATTGTGCCTCCTAGAACTTTATAATTTCTTCATCCCATATTTTGCTTATTCCTTCTAATCTAGTCCTTTAAGCTACTAGTTTGTCCTTTCCATAAATCAGATCTGCCTCTGTAGTAGGCTAAATGACATGGGGGAAGGAGAAAATGCAATGAATGGGCTAGAGGAAGAGGGATTATTTGGGTTCTATGTTATCACCCTTTGTGGAGAAGTTTGCGCTGATTGTTGTCCTCCTAATCTGGAAATTGTTTTATCCTTCTCCAAGGATTTTAGCCCTTCATCATTATAAGCCTCTAGGACTATCTCTAGCTTGATTCTTAGGATTTTATTTTCTTCCTCTTTCTTTTCTGCTACCTTTGGACTAAATTTTGCAGTCTCCAATGTTATGCCTGTTGCTTCTACCCCAGTAGTTTCTGCAACTCTTTTTACTAGTAGACTGCCTGCATGCTCAACCTGGGTGTCTTCACTAGGTTTCTTATGTTCCTTCCTCTTTAATGACCATGTTAATAATGCAACATGGTCTTCACTGAACTTAACTCCTTTAGATGCTTGTTGAGCCTATGATTTAGTGGCATGCATGGTTCTTGTCTCTTTTCTAAAAACATCAAACACTATGAGGTCAACTATGTCCCATTCTGATAGGATAAACACTCCCTCTTTCCTGACTAACTCTCTTCCTTCTTCAGGTGTCATCTTGTCAAACTTGGCTATCATTTCCTATTTTACCTTAGTTTCAATCCCATCCTTTTTTTATAGGGTGGTTCTTTTGCCTTTGTTGACATTTTTCTTTGAACTCATTTATATGAATTCTCCACAAAAACTGAATAAATACCCTAGCCTTCACAAATTTATCATTTGATAGAAACTCATCACTGACTTATTTTGTGATAGGATCTAGTTCTTTTCCAGCAAACTCAACAATTTTCAAATCCATCTCTGTATGTTTAGGAGCCTCTGGAATCCCTTTTTGCATCTCTTTTTATGTTATAAAAATATGCCACGCATCTCCCATCTGTAGTAATTATTCTGCAACTGCTTATTCATCCATATATAAGGGGGATTGGGAAGGGGAATATAGGTTTTCTAATTTTTGTCCTTCTCCTTTTTCTCTTTGCTTGTTTGGGACTGGCATCGATTTTGATTCTACATTCATGGTCCTCTTCCCTTTTGAGGTAGAAACCTCTTTATCATGTACTTGTGTTTCCAATTAGCCCCTATAGGATGTTTCACCCTTCTGCATTATCATACTATATTCTTGTTTTTGGCATAACACATATCTCCCAGGTGGAACAATCCTACCATGTGTGGACTTTCTTAGGATGGCCTTATCCCTCTCTAGCTCTACTTTGATCACTACCTCTTTCTTTTGATTCAATGTCTGCATGAAATTGTCAAGGAAAGACATCAATGAATCAATCTTCTTAACCCAAGGATGAAACATCTTCAAAGGATCATATCCTTTATCAAAATGTTGCACAAAGTCCAAGGTCTTCTTGTAGACCAGCCACTTTTCTTTCTTAATTTCTTGCTCTTGTAAATTGAATTCATTTCTAATGATGTCCTACGGAAAGTTGAATTGACGATCCAATACTAAACACTTTATTGTTTTCCTAAATATATCACTAATGAATCTTTCAGTGTCAGCACATCTTATCACTGATGCTGTCATCTGATAAGGTTCAAGGTATTTATGTAGATGTTTCCATCCCCCTTTGGTGATAAAAAATTGGTGTATAATTGTAATAGTGGGGAAGATGGTGCCTTTCCCTTTTCCTGTCAATGCCTCCTCTTGTATCCCACCAATTTGTTTGATTATTTATGCAATGCCTACTTTAAGAGGGACCTAATATGGGAGTATATTTGGAACTCCTATGAAACCATAAACTCTAAAGACTGTTGAAATAGGGTATAAAATGATATCACCCCAATTGTGTACTATCTCAATAGTTTGAGAAAATTCTTTTGGTCTTAAAAGATTCAAACCTCTGGGGATTTTGGGGTTGTCTGTGAATAATAAGGCCCTGAGCTTGGAAGAAAAACACCTGTCAAAGTTGATGAAACTGGCCTCTTTCCCGTCCCATGAAAAATCTACACTCCACAGTTGGACATGCATCTCTTCATCATCTTTGAACCTCGTTAGATCCATCTCTTTTTCAAAATAATCAACATTCTTGAACAAGATCATATGCATTAACATGGAATACCAGCCAAATGGCCTTGCTATCTTTGCATTTTTCATACCTATTAAATCCTGGTAAATTAGTTTATCAATATAAGTAGAAAAATAAAAAATAATAGCCAAATGTGGATGAAGAATTTGGACCATCATGAAAATATAGTGAATAGGCATCTCTGTTTCTTCATCCTCTCTAAAGATATGACTCAGGACACTGTACATACCTCTAGCCTTTGGATTGAAATAATCCAAGTTGAATGGTTTTGGTGTATTAGGGCCTACCACAACCAAGTCTCCTATCTTGCTAAATAATTCCTTCAAGGGCCCACTTCTAAGGTAATTTCTTTGAGCCTTATATATTTCCTTGAATTGATCAAAATCAATATTCTCCATTTGAACATAGGGATCATTTAATTGGAACACCTCCCTTAGTTCCTTAGCTATGATTCTTACTAATACATTGCCATTTATGTCACTCACAACCCTGGAAACACTGTCATACTTCTCTACAATTTGGATTAATAAATATGTATCCATGAAGACCCCAGGGACTATTAACTTTCCCAAATCAAATTTCTAGATGTTACTATTTCAGGAAAACACATTCCTTTGGCTAAAATCTACTTTAAACAATCCTAGACTAGGCATGCTAATTTTGGCATCTCTTTCCCATCTGCCACTATTATAGAAACCCTCCCAAATTTTCAAATGAGGATTTCTTTGCACTAATTATTTGAGTTTATTGGTGTCATTGGTTGACCTATTTACTTGTTGTAAGAAATCCTCACATTTATTTCTCTCCTGATAATCAATTTTCCCTTAAATTTATCTTTTGGGTGTCATTATTAATTTAGGGTTTCTAGAACAAAGGGTAACTATTTTATATGCAAAAATGTCTACTTGCTTCACAAAACCAAAAACCCTACTACCAATTCAATTCACAATGTTCAGAAATGTAGTCTCAGAAAAACTTCATGTTCTGCAAAGTTGGAAAATAAACAACAAACACTGCAATTTAGCTTTGCTCCAATCACTTAATCAATTATGGCTTTCAAAAACTTGATAGGACAATATTATACATATTCTCAAATATATTAAACATTTAATTCCCAGTGAGACAGCCGCATGCTTCGCCATTACTTTTGCCTCATTTGAACCTTCACGGCCCAATGATTTAGAAAATTTTGCTTTACCAGTTTAAAATGTGACCGTAGATCTCAACAAATTCCTATTAAATCCTGTGGCTAGAAATGATTGATGAAGACCACCATCAATTTGGACCCATGTTAATTAGGTGAAATGCCTTGATGAGTAGATCTCGATCATATTTTGGCTGAGGCATTGCGCTATCCTTCCGATTAACATCAACTTACAGTGCCTTTACATTCCTTTACAACCCGCAACCCATGATCTCATTTATGCTACGTGTCACTTAAGTGTGATGCCTCAATGGTTAATCTCTTTACATCTCTGGCTTGAGGCTTTTTTGTCACCATTGGATCCTTTTAAAACTATTAGTGTTTTACTTTCCTTTATCTCCGGTCGGGTCCCATCACTTATCCACGTGTCGTTCTAGCACAATGCCTTAGAAGCTAGATCATGATCATCTTTTCTTTGAGGATTTATGTCATTTGTTTGATCAAAACATACTTGATCATATGTTAAACTTACCATTTACTTCGTAATTGCAGGCCCCACAAATGTGGGAAAGACACGTGGAAGGGAGACGCAATGCCTCAAAGGTTATTTGTTCTGCATCTAGGGATTAAGGAATCAATTATGCCAACCATCAGATTTGATTTGAATTGATCATAGGTTAATTAACCACCATCTTAATGATCATAGGTTTAAACTCCCAGATAGGACACACATCATCTAGGCACAATGCCTTAATGGTTAAATAGTTTTCATCTCTGGGCTAAGTCATTATGCCAGCCACACGATCAAATCTAATATGAACACTGTTTACCTCATCTTAACTGTAGAGTCAGACCCACTTGGGACACATGAAAGAAAGGTGCAATGCCTTAATAGTTAATCAAACTGCATCTCTAGTCTAAGGCTTTACGCCAACCATTGGATGAAATTTAAGCTACATCATCTTTAATTTATTCTTTGTCACTGAACAAGGCCCACCAAATGCCAAGTGTCACTCAGGTGTGATACCTTGATGAATAGATCTTGATCATCTTTCTATTGAGGGTTTGCGCCATTCACACGATCAAGTCTAATGTGCTTACCTTTTACTTTGACTTCTCTGACTTCATCTAGACCCACTGGGATAGATGTCACACAGGCGCAATACCTTGAATGGTAGATCAAACACATCTTGAGATTAAGGCAATGCTCTATCCATCGGATCAAATAGAATTTGTATGAACTTTATAATAACCTTTTAATATATGTTGGACCTACCAAAGATATGTGGCCTTCACGTGCAATGCCTTGATAGGTAGATCTTTATCATCTTTTGGCTGAGGCGATGCGCTATCCGTTGGATTAAAATTGAGTTGCATGAAATATGATGTAAAATTAAAAAGGCCCATGGGGCATCTAGACTTAGGATAAATAATTAAAGTGTTAGGTCTATAGGATAAACAAAGTATGGCCCCACCTGATGATAAAATAAACACATGGGTTCATAAGACTTTAAGTTGTAAAATAAAGTAACTCAAATTAGAACTAGCCCTAGAACCTTAGGGTTTTAGATCAATGACCCAAATCTTGAAAACACAATAACTAGGGTTTTAAACAACACAAAGCATGGCTTAAATCTTTGATTCACCTGACGTATTAGTTGGGCTGAATTTTTTTTGTATAGCCCTAATAGGTTAAAGGAAGCTAGTCATCTCTTTTTGGGGTGAAACCTTTGGGGAAGTCATCCTTTCCAAGCATCAACAATCTTTCTGAGCCCCAGAAGGAGGTATTTGGCATATTATTTCTGGACCCATTAGTGGATCATACTGTTACATCAATGGCGTTAACCTTGGTGGTAAAATTTACTGGATCAAGACCCAACATTGATGTGGTTAGAACCTATGCAATCAGGAAATGGTGCCTTAAAGGTCAAGTGGATATAGTAGTTATGCCTAAGGGATTTTCTCCTTTGTTTTCTCCAACATGGAAGATCTGTCTAGAGTTCTTTTTCAAGGCCCATGGATGTTTGGCAAGTCATCCTTGGATCTACAAAAGTGGGTGACCAATCTTGACCTGAATGCAGACCTATTTGAAACTGACCCTATTGGGTTTGGTTCCCAGGTCTTCCTCTAGAATACTGGCACGAGGATTTATCTTCTAGTCTATCAAGAGAATTTGGAGAGCTCTTTTCTATTGATACCATGATAACAACAAAATCAAGGCCAGTTTATGCTAGAGTTTGTGTTGATATCCACCAGAATGCAGACCTCCTTGAGGTGATCTCTATTATTTCTAAGCTAGGGAAATATGTCCAGCTGGTGGAATATGAGTCTATCCCTTTTGCCTACTTTAGATGGAAAAAAGAAATACACTAGGAAAATCAATGCCCGCTGAAACAACATAAGGAAAAGGGGAAACATAAAGACTCAAGAAAATAATGGAGGGAAAAAATCAGCAAGATAGAACCCTTCCAAAAGGAATATAAAGATGATGAAGAAAGGAATCATGAGGCATAGGGGATTTTCTTGGAGGTTGACAACCCTAAAGACAAGGAAAAATCATTGGATGTGACTCAAATGCTTGGTAACGTTTCTGTGAATAGGAGACCGGATAATCAGGGTTCTAAAGAATTGGATATGGAGTCTCCGGTGTCTAGGGTTGAGGAATCCCTTATGGAAATGACATAAAATGAAACTAACTAGAAGGGGTCAAATAAAAAGGAGGGTAACCTGAATAGAGAAATGATCATTGATAGGGAGATGACGACCCTCTATCACCATTAACTGACTTATGGAAAGAAGAAACTCAAGAATACATTTGGACATAGATTAATGGAAAGAAGAATCAAATAAATTTCACAAAAAAGGCAATGTGCTGAATATGGGACCTTACTTTCCTGGATTTGCCAAGAAAAATGATGGTCAAGACCATGGAGGAGTCCAAATAAGATGACAATAGAAGGCATATGTGGGCACACCCAAAGGGGACCAAGGTAGAAAATTGGCATAAAACGTTGAAGAACATGAAGAAAAGAAGAACATTGTGGATGGTTTCCAGCTAACTATCCGAGAGGTTTGTTCCCCATATCGTAAATGAAGATTATATCCTGGAATATCAGAGAAATGAATATTCCTCACAAACAAGATTTCATTAGAAATCTTGTTAGAGACTGTAAGCTGGATATCTTATTGATTCAAGAAAATAAAATTCTCAGAGAAAAAAATGATTTTTTTAGCCCATCAAGAATGGGGGTATCCTAGGCTGTGATTCAGATGGTGCTTCAAGAGGGGTGGTTATCTTGTAATACCCACCTCTTAGTTTTCTTTTCAACTTTTAGTTTCCAAACTCTTTTAGGCCTTTTTTATGTATGTGTGGATTTATTCAGATGGTTTAGATGATATTTATGTATTACATTTCAGTATATTTTCAATCCATTGTTAATATGTTATATCTTCTGTGTATATGTGATTTATGGTTATTTAATGATGCTTATGTATATGTTAGGATTTCATTTCGATTATGATTTTCTGACAATACTGACCCTAGATTTATATGCACATGGATCATTGTATGTTTTACAATACTGTTTGATGTGCTTGGTATGGTATGGGATAGAGTCATAGTTACTTGCTTCAGAGAGATCCACATGATAACCTAGTCTCAACCATTGTTTTCCATATTATATATGCATGTATGTTCGTCTTTGTGATGACAGGTTTGCAGGTACTAGGCTATATGTCTTCCCTGAATTGGCAGGAGTGAGCCTAACCTATCACAATAATCTCAATGGTAAGAGAGGGGAGATAGTATTTAGGTCCAAATCCTACCCTAAACCTAATTGTCCTAAGTATTGGACAAGTATCAGTTTGTCTACCCTACTCAGATTCATCTAGTTGATGTGAATTTGTGGACCCTATCCTTGTGTGTGTTTGAGTTGGTTTTGTTGATTTCAATTGTATGCATTGATATGGTGTGATTTATTTAGTTGAATATTATTGGAATTAATTATTAAATATAGGGTATTTAATTAATTAAAAATTAAATTAAATACCTATGTTTAATTGAAAAGTTAATTAAAGTGCAATCATTGAATATTAATATTTAATTAAAAATTAGAGTAAATATGCTTTTATACTTTATTAAATAATTAAATATTAAGTTGCATGGATTATTGTGATTTAAATATTTAATTTATTTAATTTAATATTTTATTAATTACATGTGCATGATTTTGTTGAAAAATTATTTTCAAACTCAGATTTTAACTTGATTTTAGGATTCAAAGTTGAGTTGTGGAATTAAAAGATATTTTAATTATTTAATTGTGATTTACTTTCAATTTCAAGTGGAGTCTTTTTAGGGATTGACTGAATGTGTTGTCATGAGGGTTTGCATAATTTGGGGAAGTTGATTCTCTTTAGGAGAATTCTCCTCTCATTCTCTCAGAATAGGTTTTTGAAAGATTTTGGAGAGCTTTGTGTGTTTTTGGGCAATTGGAGATTTTAGGGATTTTGTGGTTGCATGTGTATTGAAGCTTTGTGTGAATTCCTTGATTGCTTGTGCTTCGATTCTTCATGGTTTCAAATTTGTGGTTGGATTCATTCTTATAGGATTCGGGTTTCTACAATCTTCAAAGGCATTATTTTCAGTTTCTTGCATTGGACCTAAGGTAGGGTTTGTAATCCATTTGTTGATCTCAGTTTTGCAATTGTATGGATTCTTGTATTTGAATAGTTGCATGTGTTTTCATTATGGTTAATAGGTGTTTATTTGAGTTTTTGTGATTTTGGGTATTTAGAAAACCCTTAGATCTATTATTTTCATCATTTGTTATTACTTGGTATAACACAGTTATGCTGTCCAAATTTTGTAGAAAAATTCCTCCTATAACTCTTAGAAAATAAAAAATCAAACTCGACTATAGTTTAACTATATAGTGGCTGAAAAATAAATTTAAATGGTGGAAAGAAATTAATTTTAGTTGAAAAAAAATCAATTTAGAAAGAAAAATAGCTCTCTAGTAACACCAGTCCAAAAAAAATAAAATATATAGTGGGTTAAAATAATAGACCAGAAAAGACAAAAGAAAAGGGAGAATGAAACAAAAAAAAAAATATTAATCTAATTTCTGTTTTCGAAAATAATTAATTTTGAAACAAAATTGCATTGTTATTTATTTTGTTTTAAAAAAAAATATACAAAAAAATATTATAAAAAAAAAATTGAAAAAAATGATTTTTGGTGGCGGGGGCTGTAACCACCTAATTTCGGTCTGTCACAACTACGGACCCTATTTTCCCTAAGTGTGATCATGCCCTCGAGTTATGTCCAAACGACCCTGTTACTGCTTGGCATAATTCTTTTAATCAATTTAATGTCCTAGGTGATTTTTATCACTGATTTATATTATCTACTATAACCATACAATTCAATTCAATATCGACCAATCAGATCAAATCTAAAATCAAACATGGCTATAGTATTTAATATAATGGAATTAAATAAATCTCTAAATCAATTAATCACTTACAATCCAACCCTTTCCCCTAGCCTATTAATTTTATTAAAATGGCTATAGTCCCTTAATTATTAAAAAGCAATTTATTTGTTTTAATAATTAAATCCTATATTTCTAAATGAATTAAATAAGTTTATT
>MU227372.1:1755902-1769919 GCA_018584345.1 Thuja plicata | reverse complement strand
TGCCAGCATTGATTTTCTCTGCATCTCCATCTATCCCTAGCACTCTACACAGGGCATAAGTGTTATACTTAATGTAGAAGTGTAGATCCTTATAATAATATGGATTAGGCTCTTTCATAGGATCTAAATACTTTCTCACTTCTTTTAACATGTGTTTCTTCAATAAGCCTTTAGCAATACCAGGCTTTGAACTATACCTCTTCTCCTACTTTGTCATGTCAATTTTAGTAGACATGACGCTAAATAAGCCAAAGGCTTGCATGAATGAGTTCCTGTTTAATATTAGCAGGGCAGTGCCATCATCTCTTTTGATGGTCTTTGTCAGGACATCATAGTGATTGGCTAGGTCTAAAAATAGGTCTACATCTAGGAAGACATCAGTAACAAGCAATCTAGCCAAACCACATGTCCAAGGGTTTGATACTGGGATGGGCTTATTAGAATTTTTATAGAAATAGGTGAAAAGGGAGAAACCTGTTGTGCCGAGAGTTACAGCATCTTGGATGTCTTTGTATTCATCTAGGAGGACACTTACATTAGCCTTCTTATTCTGCGTTGAACCAGGTAGAAGACGGAGAAACTCATCAGAGAAACTTGCCTTTCCTTTTTTCTCCTCTTCACTCCCTCCACTTGTCGAAGCAACACTCATAGCTCCGCTCATATTTTCAATACTCTAAATCTCTTTCTCCTTACCAATATTGAAACAAATCTATTTCTAAAATCAACTGACTGTTCTGTGCACAATTTTTTGCAATTTAGAATTCTCTGATGAACTTTGGAAACACTGTAAACTAAGAAGAATATCTCTTTTTCTGAAAACTTAGCAACTTTTCTCTGAAAAATGAAAGCACGGTGAATGTGAATGAATGCACCATCAACTCCTTATAGCCATCATTCAGAGTACACAACTCATAATTTAGAAACATCAGTTCTGTCATTAATTTTCCATGCTGTGAACTTGAATAAAAACCTAGCTGTAGTTTCTGAGCTTGACAGGAAATCAAATTTTGAAAAGTGAATCCTCAGAGCAATCATATAACATTTAAAAGAGCTGACATGTCACACTGTGATTTGTTATCTGCCTTACATCTTAGCTACTCTTTTTGCACAGTGATCAAAATACAAGCCTGTGACTGGTTGCCAAGCGATTCATACTGTCACATCAAAAAAACTGCCGCCGCTTTTAGATTTTGTGAATCAGGCGACTGCACGACTGCATTAAGTCTCTTTGTCATGGGCCTCTGTTACTAACCATGGTTTGATCTCAAGACTTGGCGACAATGCAGTTTCTTACCTTTGGCTGACCTAAGTCACGATCTGGTGATCGCGCGACACACTTGAAATCATAGTCGCACACAGTTAACATTAACTCATCATTCTTTCTGAGACCTTGCGACTAACTGTCTTGCTTAACCTTCATAGTTATCTCCTTGTCGCCAAATTCTCTTATTCTATTTCAAGACTATGCAACAATGCTTAGTCGCCCAATCGCGGAATCAAGTCCTGAGCATTTGATTTTACCTTAACAAGTTATAAGCGCCCCCCTTTTGCTTCTGAAAACTGCGCGACATACCTTAATCACTAAGTTGGGAGGAATTTTTTCTTGGGGCACTTTTCTTCTCAGACTTCGCAACCACTATCAGATCCTCTGATCCTTTTATCCTATGACCGTCATTTAATCACCATATGTTCATGCCTGCCCTTAAATCTTTCTTAGACACCATGACTGAAGGGAAAGTACTTAGTCTTGCTATCGCTGAATCCACTTCCTCCTTCTGGCAACCATGCGATAACCTTCTCTCATCCATTTGCCTTATGATAGATGTCACTCAATCATTGGTTCACTTACTACATACTGGAGACTGAGTCATCATTCTTTTCTGGCGATAAGCCGACTAAGCATTACTGCAAACCACAAACAGTTAGTCGCGTAGTCTCCGTTAGTATTTCTTAACCGCTGCTTCTTTTCGAGACCACGCAACTGAAGGCTTGACTTAACCTTTAACTTTTTCTTCACTTGGTGATAAAGCGACAAAAGGTAATCACGAAGTTTGAAGACATTTTCATAACTGTTAAAAACCTCCTGCGATCACCCAACTAAGCAGTGGGTCCCTTCTGCATAAAGCTTTATGACATAATTATCTTGCGACTACCCGACATGAAAAGAATCGCTGAGTCTCAGAAGGCCAAAGGAATATTCTGATTTTGAACGAGACCACGTGACATAAGAAAAATGCTAAGTCGGGAAGACAATTGGAATATTCGCTCGGGATATCGCGACAAGGTGATTCAATTGAAACACATGCCTTAAGTGAATGAAAAAGTAACGCTAAAACATAAGCGCCATGACCTAGGGTTTCTTTTATCGTTTAATACTTGGAAAGACAAGGGTTTTCAGGGTTTTTTACAAATTGAGCAGGGTTATGACTTGAAAACCTGAAACTAGACATGGGTAAGGGCATAAAGAACGAGAGATAGCTAATTTGAGCACATCATAATACAGAGAGCAGGGCAAGGAACCAGGAAAGCTGCCAAAATAGGAAATACAACCAATAGAACTTTCTGCTGAAAGTTCTTCATGCCTTTGGATTTGATAGGGGAGTTACCAAACTCATCATGCAATTGGTCACCACTGTTTCTTCTTCATTATTGTCAACGGGGGGAATTCCAATTTATTTAGACCCACTAGAGGTCTAAGACAAGGTAGTCCAATATCTCCTATACTTTTTGAAATCTTGGTAGAATGTCTAGGAAGGTATATTAACAAATTTGTGAGAGGGATTAATCTCTGGTCTCCAACCATCTTCTGCAAGATCAATTTTCCCCCATGAGAATTTTTTTGATGATACCCTCATCATGGGGGTCGCTACTATTAAAGAAGCTAGAAATCTAAAGAAAATGCTTACAAGGTACACTTTGGCTTCTAGACAACTTATTAACTGGAACAAGAGCTCTATATTCTTTATCAACACCCCTGAAGAGAGACAAAGAAAAATTTCAAATATTTTGGGCTGTAGTACTGGTAATCTGCCTTCTGCTAATCTGAGATTACCGCTGTGCACTAAACCGCATGATAGTTTCTAGAATTATATCATTGATAGATTCAACAATAATTTGGAAGGATAGAAAGAGGTCCTTTTAAGAAATGCTGGGAAAGTTGAACTCCTGAAATTGACCTTACAAAACCTCCCAATTTATGCCTCGAGTCTCTTTAAGATCCCCCATAAATTTTCCATGATGATTGAAAGAATCTAGAAAAGATTCTTGTGGTCAGGGGTGGAAGATAAGAAAAGATTATGTTTGGTGGCATGGGAAAGTGTTTGCAAGCCCAAAAAACTAGGGGGGCTTGGATTGAGATCCATAAAATTATAAATAAAGCCCTTCTTGCCAAAAAAATGTGGAGAATATATGAGATAAAGAAATAATGGAATTGATCATTAGAAACAAATACCTCTTTAACTACAACTCTCTGGAGGACTTCCTCATCATTGGAGAAAATCTGCAAGGCTCTTACATATGGAACAACACAATTTCAAAAAAATATTTGATTATTAAGGGTATGAGATGGAAGGAAAACTGATTTCTGGGAAGACAACTGGTTACAAATGGACCCTCTATCCAAAAACTAAGACTGGAAATAAGCAATAGCTAGATGCAAAGAAATAATTGGAGGAAATGTTAAGGACTATTGGAAAGGAAATAAGTGGATAAACATGGGAGACATAGACAAAAGGTTCTTTTCCCTCTATCTCGAGTTGTAGTCCTGGTTTGTCAAGGATGAAAATCAGGATAAAATTATATGGGCCTCTAAACTGGATGACATCTACACAGTGGCCTCTGCTTGTGATCTTATGACCCCAGGTGAGGAAAGACCTCTTTTCTCGAAAGTCTGGTATAAATTTCTCATTCCTAAAATCAACTTCTTCTTTTGGATTTTATATCAGAATAAACCTCTAACCCTTGATAACCTTAGTAAAAGGGGCCTCTATCTTCCTAATAGATGTTATCTCTGTATGGAGGAGGATGAATCTTGTGACCATATTATAATGCATTTCTCCTATTCCTGTATGGTATGGGAGATCATTTTGAGAAAATGGAATATTTGTTGGATTTTTCCTCTTGTTTGGTAGGATTTTGTTACTCAATGGAGTTTTCCCTTCTCAAACAATATGGAAAAATAATTTTGGAAACTTCTTCTTCCTCACTTTTTCTGGTGTATCTGGAAGGAAAGAAATAATAGAGTATTTTGGGAGAAATGATCTAAACCTGAAGTGGTTGGTAATCATATTTGTAGAGGACTGGAGGATAATTTTAACATTATGATCAATAACAATCCTGCTTTGATATCTTCCCAAGAGACTGTGGAGAACATTAGAAACTGGAACTTTAGTTCCACTGCTATCAATGTCCCTCAGCCTTGAGCTAATGCCCTATGGTCCTCCCCTCCCAATGGATGGGTCAAAGCTAACTTTTATGGGGAAGCTTAAGGGAATATGGGAGTGGTGGGAGAAGGTGGTATTATCAGAGACTAGATGGGTAACTGTCTTGGTGCGGTGGCGGTCCCTTTGGGTTTTCAATCCAATCATGGAGAAGAAGCCATGGTGGCTCTTAATACCATTATGCTAGCAGATGAGATGGGGTGTAAAAAAGTGTGGATGGAGGGAGATTCCTTAAACATCATCAAAATTATCAAAGGACTAAGAACACCCTCATGGTAAATATATTATATTATAGAGAAAGTAAAAAATATTTCCTCTAAATTTGAAAGGTTCTATATCACCCATAACTACTATAAATCTAACCAGGTTGCAGATGGGTTGGATAATATAAGAGTGTATAATGACATAATTAGCAAGTGGATTGGAATGAATAAGATTAAGGACGAGATCAATAAAATCATTTATCATAACAACATCAACCAAAAGGAGGGAGTTATTAGATTTAATGACGACATTGCATGAAATGAAGCATAGATCGTGTAATTTTAAGACAAAGTGGCAAGTGGAGTGAAATTGCATTAATTATTATCTTTTCACATACACTTTTTGGGTGTTTAAGATGGAGTTGGCATTGAATACCATTTATTTAGAGAATTGTGTGTTAAGTCTAAGAAAATTGGAGCTAAATAAGTATGAGAAGAAGCTAATTAACTACACTTGTGATAACAACTGCATGAAGGGAGAAGAAGAGATGGGTGGTGATCTCAAGAGAGAGGAACCTACGAAATGCAAATGGATCCAGGAGAAGGAGGTGTGGAGAAAACTCAAGAAGGGTAGAGGCCAGTATCTCAAATACCTGCATGGACACAACAAAGATATCACCAGGGAGTTTTCTGCTAGTTGGGAGAATGGCAAGGTGCATATTGTGGGTAAATCTTTCCCTCTTACTTTAGACCTAATTGATGAGATTATTGGCCTGCCTCTAGTGGGTATTAAATTTTCCAAAGACAAAAAAACATGGAATAAGGCATGTAAAGATTTCCCTAAAATAGATGAAGAGAAGGCTTTGCTTGTTAAGGGAAATATAGATTATGTTAACATCGCTAACACTAAGCTCATTTGGGCTAAATTTTTAAGGGTTATAATGGAATACTTTACCCTAGACAAAATATTTAATAGAGTCTACAATTTTCACTTTGTGCTCATGAATCACTTCTACCAAAAAGTTAGGGTTTCCTTCCCCTACTTTTTGCTAAGCTTCCTCAACCAAAGTATTACAGATCACAGAGTCAAATCTAGTCCTGTGCTTTATGAGGGTCTGATTTTGCTTATTGTAGAATATGCAAGAGACCATATACTGGAGCTAGTCCCTAAGAAAGTGGGATTACAAAAGAGGAAGAGTGTAGAAACCAGCGCTGGTAAGAAGGTAAATCCATCTCTCAGCAAGAAAAATAGAAAGGTTAATCCTAGAAAAAAAGAGGCTACACTGTCAATTTTTGACGAAGTGGAAGGTATAAAATCAAATGATGACAATGAAGACACTTCTTCAGAGGATGAAGCCCCTGTGAAAGGTGATTAGAGTATCAAGGAGACTCTTAAGAAGGAAAATACTCCAAATTATGAGAATGAGAAAGTGGTGGATGCTGAAAATGATTCAGCTGGTGACACTATGAAAGACCTTCGACAGGAAATTCCTGAAGAGGTTATTAATCTGATTAATACTATTATTCAAGTTTACATGGAGGATACCCAAATGGGCTCTGGTGAAGATAATGATGATGGTAAAGTGAACAACGAGATTAATGACAAAGATGTGGATAATGAGGTACTTAATGGGGATGATACATAGTTCATGGAGATGGATACCCAAGATGATAATAAAAAAGGTAATATTCATGTGGACTCTCCTAGCACTACTATAAACTGGGAGGCTGATTCCATTCCACCTGAGATTCTAACAAGGGAAGAAAACATTGAGAAGGGTGAGAATAGGCAGAATCAGAATAATACAGAGGAAGCCATCTCATAATAGGACTTCAACACTAAAAGGGTGACCAACACGAGTGTCTTGCAAGCTGCTAGAAACAAGGCTATCTATGATTTCAATATTGACAAGTGGGCCTTCCATGATATCTAGAACTTGCACACCAAATATAGAGCCCTTGATGCAAGGAGTGAGGCACTTGAAGAAACTGTCGACAAGATGAGGAATGATGCTACAATGTACAGTAAAGGGAAAAATGTTTTTGCTGAGGTAACTAATTGCTCTAGCTCGCTGGAAGATAAAATCACTAGCACCATAGAGAAAATGATCACCCCAATTCTTGAGAAAGTTATCAATAATGATAAGATGCTAAGGAAGTTGTTATCCCTGAATAATATGGGCATGAAAGTCACAGTTAATAACCTTAATGCCCTGTATGCCTTTCTCGATGGGAAAAACATAGACAAAAATACAATAAATATTGAAGATGAAGGTGTGAAGCAGGATGAACATCCTTTGGGCCTGAGATCAAGGACCAGATCCAGTACTAAAAAGAAAATGACCTCCCAGTCAAAATATCTTACCAACCTGAAGGAGTCTATCCTGAATATCCAGAAGTAGCTGGTGGAATCTAAAGAGTACCTTAAGATGCTGGACTGAAATGTGCTGCTAGATGGTTTTTTGTGTTTTTCGGTTGGAAGGTTTCTTGTTTTTATTGTTCTTTTTTTGGGGTTGATTTTCTCATTGTAATATTTGGGGTTGTGCCCCCCTTTGTCATTTTCATTTCTTAAGGCAATAGTTTTTCCTTTGGTGCTTGTAATGCTTTATCTTTTCTTTCGGCTCCTTCAAAACTTGTGGTTATCTTAATAAAAAACATTGATATTATCATCATCAAGAGTATCTTCTTCATTCAAATTAATTGTACTAGAATCTAAGATACGAATAGAATTATCATATTTGTTCAATTCATCTTTTTCAAATTAACTTCCTCCTTTGGGCTATGCATAGATTGGTCAAATGGAATCAAAGCATCGATATGTGTCTTATGGGAGGAAATATTTTGTGAAACATGCTAACAGGATCTAGCACAATGTTTACAATGACGGTCACTAGAACAACAATTACATTTGGTTTTACTTGAGATTTGGTTTGGTTTAGGATCAATCAACATCAAGTCATTTTATTCTTTAGGAGGAATAACTAAAGACACCACACTAGGTTGAGAGGTAACATCAATGGATCATTTATAGGATATAGGAGGTATGGGATGTTTAGGAAGAAGTCTAGATATGGGGAAAGGAGATGGAACATCCTTAGGATTGCTAAGTTCACAAATATTTTAGATTTTGAATTTATGATAGGATCAAAAAATATTATCTTTGTGAGGTTAATTGGTTGAGTCATTGAAGGCCAAAATAATTCAAGGTCAAAATTCCCTTAAGGAACTAAAGGATGATAGAGAATATGATTATTTCTTTGTCACAGGTAAAATTTAAACAATTGTGGATAGGAGAGACAAAAAATTTCATGGAGGTAAGCCAAGGAAGACCAAGTCTAACTTGAAACTGATCGAAAGTTTAGATGACAACAAAGGTGAAATCTAGAGTTTTACTACCAACTTCTAAGGGAGAAGTAATGGAGCAATGGTTAGGGTAGGTGAAACCATTGCAAGTTTGAATCATCACATTATATTTATCATAAAAACCTTAGTGCAATTGTCTAGTGTAAAGGTGTTCTTCAGTTATAACATTCCCCATGAAAGTAGGATCTATAAGGACACAACAAGAAAGAAGACCATTAACCTTTGATACAATGTAAGAGGACCATCAAGTGATTTAATCATTTCTTTAGGATAAAATGTAATGCAAATCTTAGGTTCAAGTTTGGGTTTAGTTTCATATTGATCAATAAGGTTGACAAAATTGTTGGCTTTAGTACACTCAACGTCATAAGCAACAACATGGGTGGAAGAAGAAGGTAGAGAGTGAGTATACTCAAGGGTATTGGTAGAATGAGAAGGAAAAGGATTGGTATAAATTTTCAAGTTTTTATTGGGAGGTGATACGGATTTGTTTCCTTGATTATTAACTCCCTCAATAGATATAACATTAGAATCAATGAGGTCTTGAATAATGTATTTCAAATGGAAAGACTTCTTAGTATCATGGCCAGTTTCATGATTGTATTGAAAAAAAGGTTTTTGATCAAAGTATTTAGGAAAAGGTTTGCATGTGTCAATTGGTTTAATGGGAGGAAGTTGTTCACATTAGCATAAATCAACTTCAACATCACATTATGCAAATATTTAGAAAGAGATGTAAATTTATGAGAAGGTCTAAAAATAGATGGAGCCACACCTTTGGGATGTTGTTGCTACTTTCTCATAAACATGGTATGATGAATTATTGATTTTGGTGAAGCTCTCTGGGCTTTGAAATTTTTGATAGGATTGTAATGTGGCATTATTCTTATCAACTAGATCCATTGGAGGAGTTCTCACAAAATGAATCACTTGAAGCTGATAATTATGAAGCATCAATATAATTGAGTAAAATAATAAAATTAAGATAATAATATCTTATCCCTAATATATTTTTGCAAATTATAAATGAAAATACATTGTATATCAAGATTAGGCATAGGATAAGAAATATGAGCATGTAAATGCTTGAATCTTCTAATGAAATCAATCACTTTTTCTTTAACTCCTTGTTTACAATGCATCAAAGTCAAAGAAATTTTATGACCAATCTTTTTTTAAAACTATTGAATGAAAGTATTAGCAAGTTTTTGAAAGAATCAATGGAATAAGGAGGCAAAGCACAATACCATTGCAAGGATTTATCTTGAAAGGTCCTAGTAAATAATTTAGCCATGAACCTATGATCATGAGATAAATCACTACACAATGTCTGAAAGGTTTTAAAATGAGTCAAATGATCACCCTTACCATTGTAAGTCTCTAAATGAGGAATTTTCATGTATTGAGGAATGACCATGGGTCTTCACTAGCCTAGGAAATATCATATCATGTGTGTTCATATTGGGGGATATTATATCCCAAAAATATGATGTAATATATTGGGCATATAATAGGGATATTAGGGATTTTTAAATTTGACAGAGGAATACAATATTTAGATGTATTGTTTATTCAAAAATATCCAGAAGCACGTAAGAAGTAGCGGGAAAAATCATTGACAATCTAAAATTTGAAAATAAATTTCTTGGGAAATGGCTAAGAAATGAGAAAACTATTTTTATTTTCCAAATTTTGAAGTGGAAGGAAACTAGCAATAAAGGGGAAGGACCTGCAACTTCAAGTCATTTACGGTTTTAGGAACCACATACAAATTTCAATAACAAGTGCACAACATTATATCTGTAACTTGTAACTTTACATGTGCCATTTACTCATTTTCTTATATTAGTTATTTCCTTTTGCACTATAAGTTGACTCTTGTGCTATACATTATCTTTTGCACATGGATCATGGACTATTTTTAATGCATTTAATGGGGGTTCTAGAAGGAAGATTATTCATTGTTGATGAGAATTTGGGTAATTTATTTATATAGATAACTACCAATTGGGGTAGCTCCCTTAAAAGATGACCAAGCTCCCTTACGAGATGACCAAGCTCCCTTACAATTTGACCAAGCCCCCTTACTGGTTTGATGAACAAGCCTCATCAATAGCTTCCATAAGGAGACTCATATTCTAGATCATATTCCCCTTTCTTTGTGTCTGAGGTTTCTTTTGGTTGTCCAACATCCAAATATGTAAAAATATTATCAATTCATGGTTGAGATGAATACATCCATTTGGATATTGTAAGGTAACCATCAACCAGTACATTGACCTCTCAAGATGAGAGGCAGAGAAAAAATCACCATTGTTTGCCATAAATTTGGCAAATGGAGTAATGTCTATATTGGTTAGTCCTTCACAAAACAGAGTTAAAGCTTGAGCAAATTTATTCTTCTTTGCCACAACTTCAACATCAAAAACTTCAGCAATAATTTTTTTTTTTTACGGTCTATTTCCGTTTGCATCATAGCCACTGAAACAACATGTTTATACTCATCACACAAAAATGCATCTTCCATCCTTGAATCCTGGTAACATGCTCCAATGGATCCAGCCACCGTGGTAAGGAATATTTCCAATAAGACTCCATTGTGGTAGTGACTGGATGAAATTGGCCCAATGACCTGCTTGATCATAGGCAATAGGAATTCATCTTTGAGCTTGAACAATATTCTCAGCTGATTATGAGCATTGTTCTCTCGACAACTGCAATATATACCAAAGTGAACTTGTCCTGCCACACTTATTCCTTATTAAACTCAAAATAAATTGTTGATATTCAATTTTAAACTCTATATTCACTACTTTTATAGAAAAAACGCTCTATTGTCTCCTCTCTAATCAAGGAAATTTGAATCTCATCCTTCCAAAAAATACAGGGAGAAAATCTTAGCATAATTTTTTAACTGTCCACTCATAATAGGAATATAGGTATTATAAATTTTATCTCAGGCTGAAAACAAATTTGAATCTATCTAGTTTAGATAACTATGCTCTACATTTCCAAAGCACGGTCTAGATATGTGGAGGGGATTCTATTGTAGCATATGGGAGCTTTCCTAATTTTTTAGAGAATAGTATTGTTTTCCTTCCTGAAATAGTCCTTTCTATAATTCTTTAACCAAATCCCTCATATTCTCTGTATTGGAATACTTTTGTCTTCCTCTATTATCTTCACTAGTTTAGGCCATACTTTAGGATTACCACTGACTACTTCTTTGTCATCTTTATCTATTCTTTCTATGACATGAATGTGTAATTTTTTTCTTTGTATTGGACCTGAATGTGTAAATTTTTCTATCTTTGTATTGGACCTTTGCCAATTCACCAATAGTGAAACATACATCTTGCAAAATAGTGATGTCTTCACTATTTATCTACAAACAAAATTTGCACCCTACAAAATAGCATTGCCTTTGCTATTTTGCAACAAAAAAAATTTGCACTTTGTAAAATAGAGAAATTAATTTGATATGTATATGTGGTTTGAATTTTTTTATTATAATTTTATTCATTACTTATCCAACTAATAAGTAGACATGGATTGAAATGCAGATGGATCTAATGACGAATATGGAATATGTAATTGTCATAGGTGAAGAAAATTCCATTGTTGGCACAATAATTTGTCAAAAAGGTTTTAAACTTGTTGACATCCGTCATGAAATTATGGAGGATGAAATCAATTAATATCCATTCAATTTTATTAGTGGCCTTGGGCATCCTTTAAATATAAAGGAAGACCAAAAATGGAAATCTACAACACAACTTATAGGCATTAAGAGGAAACATGTCATAATGGATTTTTGAAAACTGGAGTCAAATATGGTGGAAAGTAGACCAAACCATCAAAAAAATAGAGAGATTCTACAAGAAGGTATGTATAAAATCCAAGAGTTGGAGATGGATCCGAGTTAGCGAAACAAAGCATAGTTGTTGATCCTAATGTATTGGAATCTTTGAATCAGAGAGTGAATAGTTTAATGGAAGAATTTGTGGAGGATAAAATTACTGTCAAATTTAAATTATAAAAGGGAGAACCTAAAATAAAGATCCACTATAAAATTTATGGCATTGATTATGTGATAGGGGAAGTATCCATGGAAACACAAAAAATTCATAACTTAAAAAATGATCATATGAAAACAATGTCTCATCAATATCACATTTTAAGGGAGGAAAATGGTGAAGATCATTCAAGTAGCATAGAAAAGAAAACAATGATGGTTAGAGATTGATTTGAGATTTATCAAGCAATTAAAATTCTAGATGGTTTCAACAAGACACAAGAGCCTAATTTTTTCAAGGTGGCAGAGGAAACACTTGTAGGCTATGAGGATAAGGAAAAAGTAAGAGTGTAATGTACACAATTAAATGAATGGTTTTTTTGGTGCCAACAAGTGGTAATATTATTAGTTCTTGAAATGCACACACAAGGTCAAAGAATTACATCACTAATACAAATGAGGCTTCACATGATACAACTTCTTTAAGGAGTAGCACAACCGAGAGACTGAAGAAGCCTACCAATGAAAAGTCCCAACAAAGTTTGACAAGGTTCTTGGCCCTATCATCACCATTTTTACTATATAAGGGTTCTACAAGTGTAGATACTTCTAGTTCAGGTATGTCAACTAGACAAGTTGATTTTTTTTTTGAATATGATTTGTTGGAATGTGTAAATTATTTGTTTTATCATCTTATTTAAGGTTATTCATCACCATTGATGCTACAATATAGGGGGCATTGGTATTCAAATATAAATAGAATGGGGATATATTAGACACAAAAGGTCCTTATGGATGATCAACGAGATAGAAAATTATGGGCCATAGAGAAGCATACCAATATAATGCTACGTTATGAGGGTAATGAATATTGTATTGATCACACATATAGGCATTCATTATAAGAGGGATTATGAGATGGGGATCCCATTTGAATCATTAACATGCACTTGTTTTTAGATGATTCTAGAATGTGATGAATTTAGGATGCGTTTATATCATGAATCAAGGTGTTCCACTTAAATATAAGGGAGGGATACATGGAGAGGGATAAGACTAGACTTTTTGATTCAAAATGATCTCAGAATAGCTGCTAGGGTTTCAAATACTAGCCAAAGATAAAAATGTGTGCTCTTTGGTGGGAAAAGACAAAGGTTTCTATACTCTCTATCAAAATGAAATCCCTAAAGGAGAAGTTGTTTGAATCTATAGAAATGAAGGATGTATTTAAGTTTTGAAAGGATGTGTGTGAGGTACATAGATAAGGAAAATTGCAAGGTAAAAACACAGTTTGGGATTTATTCAAGGATATATTTCATAACCTAATGCATCCAAAGGGAGGGAAAAAGTATAGTACATCTAGTAAATCCATTTATGAGATGATCAAGTTATGGGGAGGTCCTAGATTACATATCTTTATTAGCTTGAATCTATATGGTCCTTCAATTTCTACAACTTTGAGGCAAGTTAGAAAGTCATTGTCATACATTTTAGGGGAGAACAACTACATTTTTGAGGTAGTAGGAAAAGTGTACGCTTCTTATAAAACCAAACATGGTATAGATGGCCCAATTCCTATGTACCTCATTGAAGATGAAACTATTGTGAAAAAGTATGTTAGGTGGGTAGCAAAAAGTGATACATTGGCTGGTTTTTGTGGTAATAAAGAAGAAAATCAATGTCAATTGCATTTCTTGGTGGAACTTGGTGAGGGAGTTGCAGGTTATAATATCATAACATATTCTTTCAAGAATAATGTTATTGGCCACTATGCATATGTTATTATTGAAAACACTTTACATGAAAACTTCATCATTTGGTTTTGGTTTCTCATCCAACATGCAATAGGTTCGATGCAAATTTAGTTTGTCGACAATGGGAAAAATAGAATTTTTGTGGAACACGTAGAAAATAATTTGGGACCTATTGTTGGTCATTCTTTAGATGGGATAGTTGTTAGTAATAACTGAGAGGGGGGGGGGGGGGAATCAGTGGCC